>NQII01000543.1:612928-627557 GCA_002778355.1 Clitarchus hookeri | reverse complement strand
CCCACCGTGCACACAGGAAACGACACGTCCAGCTGACATAAACGGGACACCGGCCAAGAAATCATAAATCAAAAGAACAGTTTAGACGGCCAAGAAGAGGGCCTGGTATCAATTAAACCTTTCACATGAAACTTGGGAACCGGAAGTCGGTTGTGTTAATGGCGCTCGTGCCGGTGTAGGTATAGATAGCAAGAACTGTATTTCACGTCGCTTATTAATGCCGTCGTTTTAACGAATAAAGCTTGCAGGAAGAGAACCTAATTTACGCAAAAAAAATTGTGTCGTAAACAATTTTGACGGAATGAGGTTCGCTTAATGCCTACCTGAGAGCGCCGTCTGCGATCAAGCACACAGAACAGCGCGCAGAGTTTCTGTGGCAAAGCGGTAATTTACAAACTGTTACACTGTGATCGTTATCTACTTACGAACAGCATTTCAGATGTTTTCCACGTTCGAGATATAGTTTTCTTTTTTTTATTTCCTTTCCAATTTGTATTTTTTTTTTAAGTATGGAATGACTAAAACGGGTATGTCAAGAGTTATTTTTAGGTGTGAAATTTCCGGAACACGCTACTTAACATACGTTAAGGACATGCAGCAATGTACGATAGAATTGCAGGATCGCAGCTGATGACTTTAAGGCCCCCGCCCACCTGGCGATTGAACTGAGTTACAGAATGTCAGCAATTCACGTTTTGCTGTGAAACTATTAAATGTATGTCCAATGTGCTGATGTGAGAAAATAACACGCACTTCAGGCGAGGGCTGTTGACTGCTTTCAACGCGACACGCACGTTAGAAACACCATTTCAGAGCACTCTGAAATTGCTAAAAACTGTTTTTTCTAAGCGTTGTATCTTGGAATATACGTGTCAGATACTCATGGGCGCTGCAATGGACCTTCGTACAGACTTTCCACCAATAAAATAACAGGGTCGCCGCTGAAAGCCCCACAGGTACACGCAGTGCGTCGCAGTGGGTCGCAGTGAGTCGCAGTGGTTCGCAGTGAGTCGCAGTGCGTCGCAGTGCGTCGAGGACACTGCACGCCAACTCAGAGCCTTGCATCTAGTGGCGATGGCGAACTTGATTTCTTGCAGTCTCCTTAAATTCGGACGATGGCAGGTCTTGTACCAGAGTCGCGAGGCTTGCAGACATCAATCTAAATGCATCGATAAACTGGATATTAACATTGTCGCCCAAACGTTTGCTGAATGCGATAAGTTTCTCTTCGGTGTGCAGAATAATAAATATTTCGTGTTTATCATAGCCCAACTGCTTAATCATAACATCCTCATCGTATGACAAATTGTGGAAGAGGACTATCAGTCTCTTGGGGCTACGGCGAAGCTCGTTGCAATTACTGCATTCTGCCCCAATGTAGTTACTGTTAAGGTGGTCGCGATCATTAACTCTGTGGTTCTTCAGGGTGAAGGGTCCAGAGCAGTGGCAGCAGTTGCTGGCTAGAGCAAAGCCACTCCTCTCATCAGCCATCAGTGGTCTCGTAGGCTCGCACTGGCTGTAAATAACCTTCACCTGGTTTCCAATTCGGATCTCTTCAACTTCCCTTTGCTAAATAATGGGCTCTTTGTGTAGAATCATACTGTCGTCAATGCTGCGGGAATCATACTGTCGTCAATCTTGATGTAAATACCACAGCTGCAGGGCTCATGTTTTTGGTAGTTGTATGTATAAGATGCATCAGGATTTGGTAGGCACGACTGTACATGTGCGAGTATCGCCTCGAAGTCTATAACAGAGAAATACTAATAAGTGTTTTTACCATACATGCTACACAATTCTTTACTACATGATATTGTTCCATCTTTATAACGGTTTGTACAGAGTACTGCAAGAGAGCGCGCTGGCGGCAAACTTTTTTCCGACTTGATTCACTATTATCGTCACTGCTTATTCATTATGTTACTTTACGTAACAAAATATATACTAAAACCCGGCCAGATAACTTAGCCGATTTACGTGTTTTTTAAGTTCATAGCTTAGTGGTTCTCGAGTGATAAGAGCATTAACAGACAGACAGACAGAGAGACGTTGAGTTTTATAATATGTATAGAAGATTAACACTAAGTAAAATTCAACTTTATTTAAAAAAAAAAAAACATAAACAATAATTCTGTAGTTCACCGGGAACAGCTAGTTCAAAATAAGAAACTCTAAGCATGCGTATGTGGTCTGTCATATTATACATCGCATCTGAAATTCAAACAAACGCCATCGATCATCATAATCCCAAATTCGAAATACCAGTTTATCTCTACCTACAAAAATGTTAATACACTATATTGGATTCGAACCTGGTTTAGTGTAGGTGAATAGTTATGATATTGCGTGGCTAGTTGACATACTGTGTGATTAAATGCACGGTTGGAACTGCAAAAAAGCTGGTACACAGTTTTTTTTTTTCAGTAGTACATCTAAAAAATAATACGACCAGTATATTTAGCACACATGACGTGGTAGAAAAATAAATTTGAGGAAGTCTGATTTGTTTTTAACATTAACTGGTACGAAAAATAAAATAACATTTTTACTTTGAATATTACATGTAAGCAGTCGGATATCCTCATTTTTATTTAAAATATTTCCAATTGTTCTCCGACAACTTTTTATTAATTCATATAACTTTCCTTTGAAATTATCTGGAATACTGTGTCTTATATCAGTATAATTTTTAATAAGTGCAGCACTTCGCAGGGCGAGGCTCGAACCACCCCTACCCCCAACCAGGGCATTCTCACAAGAGACCGGAAAGTATGTATGCACAAGTCTTGTAGAAAAGATTTTGAAACGCAAATGCAATAAACTTTACATGCGCTGGATGGGATTTCCAGATCAAGAAAATATTTGGATTGACAAGGATGCAATCACAGATAAATAATGATCACTTTTTTTACAGTAACTGTCTGCTAATCGTACGAAGAAGGTAACAACAGAATACCGGTGGTGAGCGGAAATATTATATTGTGCAAACTAACTTAAAGTGTTAATTATCATGTACAAACAACAATTTTTATTTTATAATTTTTTTTTTTCAGATTTTAAATGTTTTATTTCTAAGATTAACTACTCATTACTGCATGCCTACTTCCGGGTCTGAAGTCTAATACAGACATACCCATGCCTATACTGTTTCTTATTTATAGTAATAAAACATTCAGGTTGTAGTGATAAAAAAATGAAAATTTATTTTCAGTGTATTGTTAACATGCCTGCTGCAGGAGTTAACATAACGAACACACACCTCTCGCACAGACATACCCATGCTTATAACATTTCGTAAAATAATAATTTCCATAAATTTATTTTATGTATGTATCACTTAAACCTGTACTGGCACCCATGTTACGTCTAGGAACAAGATGCCGAGGAGGAATGACAGAGCATAAAGTATAATGACAGAGCATGAACTTGAACATTCTTGAAACAAGGTCATGCTATTTTTAGACCTGGTGGCTCATAAAATGTTGGGTAAGGAAACTTTTTGCAGGAAGTTTTGCAGATTTGGAGGGAAATTCGGGAAATTTTGAGGGGAATTCTAGGATAATTGAATGTTTTTCAGGGAAGACGGGAAATTTTGAGGTCAAGGTCATGGTCAAAGGTCAAGATGAGGACCGGCAGTGGCATCTGGCAGATGTCGTGGGCTCCTACCCGTCTAAGCCTGTAGCCTGTGTTATCGTATGCCCATTTCCCTACTACTCATATTTATCACATAATAACAAATAAGGAAGCATTAGAACTTCGAAAATTGTTATATTTTACAAACCGTTTTCTGTATTAACTACCTAGTGATATTTGATTAATAACATATTTTTATCAGTTTTCTTTACATTTCATTGAACTGTAAACTAACCCAACCAAACTACACAGAAAAAAATTGCCATGACTTCAAATGTTGTAGTTGAATACAACATAATAATTTTTTTTGTTCAACGCAAAATTATTAAGTCACCGTTAAAGTGTTGATTACTAAAAACAGTGCATAGTTCCATAACTGCTACCAATAAATCGAGTAGTTACAACAAAAACTTCCAATCACCAGAAAAATATTAGAGTTCATTTCAAAAAAAGTTTTTTTTTTTTTTTTTTACATATTAAAGGCACGGGTTAAGATTCGTAAGAAGATACATATTACGAAAGCATTACTAAAGGTTACTTAAAATATTTTAGAATTGTAAATAGTATTTATACAATACCTATATTTTCTTTTACAAGCTTTCGGAAAACTTCACTCAATGCATTTTTAAGAACAGGAGGATGAACTGTATTTGAAAAAAAATCACATCAAGGCTTGCATAAACGTTACCGTTTATCACAGTTGTCGCAGAGCAAGATGTTACGAGAGTAGATTCAGTATTGAGAAGATAATTCGAGATTTGCGTGTTCTTTCCATGGTTCCTTCCTTACCGTAACCTTGTTCGCTTGAAACTCCCGTCACCTGCTCTCCCAGGCTGCCGTCAGATCACAAGCCGTTGTGCGACAACCCTGTATATGGCAAAAAAAAAATGGCATGTGGGGAGTGCACCCAGGGCAAAGCAACACCCTCCGAGTGACGGTCTTTCCAGCTGGGACCCGTAGGTGACCGTCATCCCCGGGCATGACATGAAGTGAGATCCTAGAATGGAGTGGCTCTGGAATGCAAGGGCGGGGGAAACGGGAGTACCCTGAGAAAACCCTCCGGCAAGCGACATCGTCCAACACGATTCCCACATGCGAAAATCCGGGAGTGAACCCGCCGGGGATCGAGCCCGGACCGCCGTGGTGGGAGGCGAGCGCCCTGGCCACTACGCCACCCCTGCCCCTTGTATATGGCAAAGTATGCAAGCGAACATTGCATTACACTACACCGACGCAAGTTCCAGACAATGTGTGCACTTTCAGGCACTGGAGAAGACGCATTGACGATGGCGACAGGAAATGAAGCTAGTAAACGCATAGGTGGGAACCCGAAACATCGACCCAGTTTTACTAATTAGTCTCTCAGGACGACAGTATTCGACTTGCCGTGTAGTGCGTGGATAATGAAGGACCGTTCACGAGCCGCAAGATGTACAAATGCACAGAAAGAACTGTGCTAGATGCCAAACTTATTCCTGATATCTTTCGTTGAAATGCTGCGTGTGCTATAGCAGTGGTGCAATATTAAGGTTCTGCCTTAATATAGGAGATCTAAATGATTCAATTTTTTTTAATGGAATCAACTGTGCCTTGATTGCAATCCCAGCTGTTGATAATCATTTGAGAACATTCTACTTTTTGTGGTAACGTGTTTGAGTGTTCAAATGTCCCCATTTTATTTTAGACTCACAGTCGCGTAATACTAGCAGTTTCCATTGACTTCTCCACTTAATAAATTATTCGAATATCTTGATAGGAAGTTGCCATTCTCAACGAGATGGACTCCTCCATTGTGAGTCTGAGGTTTCAGTTAGTCCATCGATGGGAGTAGTTTTCTGAGAAATCAAACAGTGAACTGGGGGCAGGCAATGTTCGACATAATTGTATAATACAAGCTTAACTAAGGTTTTTGTAAGGTACTTTAGAACTTGAATTTCATTTGGTAACATTTTCATAAAAGTTCGTGTGTACAGAATTAGTATACGACTTGCATTTTTCACGACAACCACGCTTAATAAAGGTTAGTTTTATAAAAAGAATCTTGTTAAATAGTTAGGATTTCATGACGTTTTTACAGTTTTAAAATACTGTTTGTTGAGGTTTAATGAATAAAGGCCTTTTAATAAACGAAATGTTTTATTATACGTACTTTAACAGCAAAACTGATACAACAATGTTGACCGTTATATATTTATCAACTAGAAAAAAAAACATAACACTACACAGTGTTGCCAACAACTTAAAACTAAAGTTACCAAATAATAATTATTACATTGCCATATTTTAACANACACAGTGTTGCCAACAACTTAAAACTAAAGTTACCAAATAATAATTATTACATTGCCATATTTTAACACCCCCTCCCAATGTAATACAGTTCTATCTTATATCTTATCTGATACAATTATATCTTATTTCTAAGTTTGAATACAACACTTANTAACCTGTTGAGGTTTAATGAATAAAGGCCTTTTAATAAACGAAATGTTTTATTATACTTTAACAGCAAAACTGATACAACAATGTTGACCGTTATATATTTATCAACTAGAAAAAAAACAAAACACTACACAGTGTTGCCAACAACTTAAAACTGAAGTTACCAAATAATAATTATTACATTGCCATATTTTAACACTGTTATCAAATTAACATTCGAAGTGATATGCGTATGGCTGCGAAAGGGAAAAGTGTACTACCAGTGTTAAAAGCACGAGTTCGAGGGTTGCATAGTAATGCTTAAAAAGGTAAAGCTGACGGGATTTCTTTGTAATATCAGGCATCGAACTATTTGGATAACTCTATATTTGAGTTAATTTCGCGCAAAGGTTGGCATGATTACCGGTTCAGCCTCAATCGACGTCCACAGAAAACGCTTCCGTCTTCTCGATGTAAATTCAACTCCTTCAGCAGGGGGACGTTGAAATTAAATAAAACCATTCTGCTACCCTTAACATTTTTCATAACTAAACGTTGCTTTTAGTTTTAGGACAGCCTTGTGTTAATGACGTACAAACTATGGTTTCGCGTTATAATTCAGCGTTCGTCTCTAATACCTTCCTGTCGACGAGACGCTAAGCCCTACCTGCAAGGGGAAACAAACGTAGGTGTTACTTCTTCTTGTATCACTGGACCTCCGTGCTTACTCCCGGATGTCCAAGTACAAATATATAATAGAGTTCTGGCGAAGGCAGCAGCTAAAAACAAATTACATTTGGCCCAGCACGTTCAATACTAAATGAAGTCTACCTAAGTGCCGTACCTTAACGTAAGAAGGTATTGTCTGTAACTGCAACGCTTGAGGCCATACACTTACGGGCTAATTTTGTTACGCTTTATCCCTAAACCTGGATGTTTTAAAATGCCAAATACTGGCCATGTAAAATTTTAGACTGTGTTCAAATGTTGTTGAGAGACCTCTTTTATTCCGTAGGTAAGTTGTAATTAGCTAAATCCCTACGGTGATTGTTATAGCATCGCTATGCTCAAAAATAATTACAATTTCGTAGTGTCGCGTGGCTGGGACTTGTAATTAGGAACGTCTACACCATCGCCGACGTCCCCCACCCCCTTTTCCAGGTCGACGTAAATGAACAAACAAAGGCCGGTGATTACCGCAGTAGTTGCGTGTGGCACGTGACGGGGCGAGGCAAGATTTGCCGGAGACATTTCTATTCAATTGGCCGATGGCAATCGCGCCTTTAATTAAAGTGCCCGGCGGCGTTTCCGGCTACGAGAGACGGGGCCCCCTCGCGCGATGAACTTCACTCACCAGATAACCATCCCTTTTGACAAGACCAAATAAATTAATGTCTTACATTGTCACACTAACTTACCGCTCAGATAGCATCGTCAAACTTACATTCTCAAGTTTCATTACACAGAGGAGCACTGTCGTATCCCCCCCCCTCCCTCCTCTTCCCCTCCAGCACTTCTTTTTATGGTTCCGAACAGCTTGCCCGTATGCAGATTTCTGGAATCTCATTAGCATTGAAGGTTTTCCGTGAGACGGTGCTCACGCCATCACGTGTCCGTGAGATTATCTTCCACCCTGACCTCAACTTGAGTCTACATTTATTTCCGCGCGCACCTCAAGCGTTTACTAAGAAGGTAGTAAAACGTCGCTAACGACAAACCACACCTGCTGGGGGCTGAAAACATTCCTTGTCGCATTCGCTATTACATTTCCCCGATTTGCGAAGCGGAATAGCTAATTTGAATATACAAAGTACTGCGCTAACGCAAAAAAAATAATAAGAAAAAGAAACGGGGACCTCGGTTATAAAATCATTTTCTTTGTTGTGTTATTTTACAATCTAGTGCGAAAGTGTGAGGTTTCTTGTGCCTCTTTTATGTTTGCGATAAGTTTTGCCAAGGCCGCTCACACGAAGTTGCAAATTTATTGTAACTTTTCAAGCTTTTCGCTCTTGCGAAATCGAAATGACTTTCACCCACATACACAAAAAAAATGTGATAAACTGTGAATCTAAATTTTGTGATGTTAAAACACGTAGTGAACTTTGCGACCCACTGAATTCCAGGCAAAAAAAATGGCAACTGTGACACCAACATCTATCGAATTCAGTTTAAGTCATGTGTTTTTAATTTATTTATTTCGTATTTGTGTCATGTGAGCGCGGCTAAGGAAATGCCAGACTTATCTACCGCGGCGAGTGAATAAAATCAAAGCCTGGCTGTATCGTGCGGAATCAACATTCATTTAAGCAAATTCCTGGGGGTATAATTTTTTTTTTTACCTTAACACAGTTAAATCCGACGAGGACGCTAACGGTGGTCGATTATCAGCATTTGCAATGTATGCTTACAACTGTGCACTGTAGGTACACGAGGTAGGAATCAATAACCACCGTGAAATGAGGCAAAGGCTGTGCACGGTAAAGGGAGCACTTTTCAAAGCTCTGCTTAAGATCTGCTTGTACACACATTCCACACACTCCGTCGTATGTAAAATCAACATTTCCACGAACCAGGTTTCTTTATTCATGCGTCGGTCAAGCAAAACTGTGAAATTGTAAACATTTTTACCATTGTACTGATTCATAGACTTGCACGCATTCAAATACAGAAAACAAAGCAAAAGATTTCAGCACTGTCAAATGTTTTCCCAGCACTTCTAATTCAGAGTGATGGCGTGGAACTGGTCTCTCGTCCTCGTCACCAACTTCTAGAGGGCGTATAGGCCTGTCGGTGTGCCCGTCGAGATACTTGCAGGCACGGACAGCGGCGTTTTACAAAAGGTTGATGTCAAAAGTGATCCCACATGAACGCACTGCAACTACTCGCTGGCGAATGGCGAGGCGCCTGTCACGTGCAAACGTACGCACTCACGCACGCACGTGGCGGGACGCCAGCTTCGGAACTGCATTTGACAGCTGGCGTATAAACTGTCAGAAGAACAAGTCTTCTCGTCAAGAAATGTACGACGGCAACCAGGTCCTCCTGGGGGCACTACCAAGATGACCCCGAGGGTAGCCACTCTCGCAGCAACATGAATCTCTCTCGCAACTTCATCTCTGTTCCTGCATCGACACTGTTATAGTTGTACATAGCAGCCTTACCGAGCCCAACATGTGAGGGCAGTGAGTGTTTAAATATAAAGTCCCCATATTAAATAAGAAATAAAGCCATTTGTGTCAAATTAGAAAAGATGCAATTTTTTATTCTGATTTTATTTCCGGGTAAAATATAATTTTTCTCACATAACCCACGCAGTAACTTTAAGAATAGCTACTTTTTTTTAAAAAAATAAGTAAACTTATTGATATTGTTAAAACGGTTGCCCCATACCCTTCAATAGTATGAGACCTCTATCTTAATTACACATTCTTTAACAATATTTCCATGACGGGAACAGTTAACACAGATCATTGAAATTCGCAAAATAGATATAGGTCCATGTATTTACCACAAATAAAGTTCAGACCCCTTGTTCAGAGAATCGAAATGACTTATACTTTCTTAATTTAATTGCTACTAGTGAAGTTGCTTGTCAGAATAACAGAACACTCATAAAAATTTCCTACATAAATTATTTCTACCAATCAATATAATTATAATCATAACTTTATAAAATAATTAAAGAAGTGTGCCCTTGCGCTTCCCGTAAGCGAAATAAAAATTTTCCAGAATTTTAAAGAAAATTTGCAGTTACTAAAGAAAATCAGGAACGTCGCAGAGCAACCTGGAAACGGAAATCTTTTATTAAAATTCAGAACCCAAAATAATTTCTTCTTCTAGTTGACGTATTNACAGAGCAACCTGGAAACGGAAATCTTTTATTAAAATTCAGAACCCAAAATAATTTCTTCTTCTAGTTGACGTATTTCCTTAGAGCCCTCCACTGGCGTACTGAGTGCGTAGGGGTACATGAATTCCGCGCATTCTTTTGGCAGCAGCTTCGACTTCTTACTCCTTCACATACTTGAGCAAGAATATGTTTATTCCTTGCCTAATCCCACGATGTGAGACTTTTTTTTTAATTCGGGGACCGCGGTGGTGCAGTGGTTAGACTACTCGCCTCCCACCTAGGCGAACTGGGTTCGATTCCCGGCGGGGCCGCCTCCGGACTTTCGCGTGCGGGAATCGAGCCGGACGATGCCGCTGGTTGGTGGCTTTCTTTTGGGAATCTCCCGTTTCCCCCGCCCTTACATTCCGGCGCTGCTCCATACTCACCTCGCTTCACCCTCATCGGCTCTCATGCCACCCAACTTCATTCACTTTTTTTTATTCAACTTGATAGCACCTCATACGATCACGACAGTTTTGGAATGTAATGGCGGGAGAAACAGGAAAAATCCCGAGAAAACTCGCTGACCAACGGCATCTCGTCCTGCATGATTTTCACGAGCGGAAATCTGGGAACGGCCTCGCTGGGAATAGAATCCGGCTCGCCTTGCTGGGAGGAGAGCACCCTAGCCGCTACACCACTGCGGCCCCTGCTAGAGCGTTGCATTTTGACCATCACACTGTCCACTTAACCATTCTGGATGAGGCTTTACATCCATTATTCTACAGAAATGTTCAAAGCCTCATGTCACGTAATCATCTTCCTCGCATACGCTTTTGAGTTCCAGCATGAATATGGACGTGATCCACACTTTTCTCAGGACATTTCGTGGACTGATGAAGCTACTTTCCTCCACGAGGGCATATTCAACGTCCACATGTGGGCAACGGAAATCCTCGTGCAACACATGAGCCTGAAAGTCAAGTTGGTTGGAGTGCGAATGTATGGGCGGGCATCCTTGACAACAGAGTTGTTGGTTCATACCTCGTACTCGACAGTGACCGGCTTCATATCGAGTGTTCCTGAGAGATGCGCTGTTCGAACTGCTTGAAGACGTGCCACCAGCTGCTCGTCACCGCATGTGGTTCCAGCATGATGGCATACCGGTGCATCATGCTCCTCGCGTGAGAAACCTCCTTCCCACCTTCCCTGGTAGGTGGATAGGAAGTGGCGGCCCTCTACCGTAGCCTTCCAGATCTCCAGACCTCAATCCTCACGTAATTTGTTCCCGTAGCGAAACCTTAGGAAACTTTTCCGCGGTGATACGCGAAATTACATTGCAGATATGGTAGCAGAACTNTGTTCCCGTAGCGAAACCTTAGGAAACTTTTCCGCGGTGATACGCGAAATTACATTGCAGATATGGTAGCAGAACTAAATGCCACTATTACTGCAGTTGATGAGGAGAAGCTGGATAATGTGCAAGATAACACTGCGGCAGACGCTTTGTACNAAATGCCACTATTACTGCAGTTGATGAGGAGAAGCTGGATAATGTGCAAGATAACACTGCGGCAGACGCTTTGTACAGCTGATATAAACCTCGCCCGTTTAACAACGTGTTGTGGACCCCCAAGTGTGGACTACTAGTTCTTCTCTTATGCTTGTACTGTAGAGTGGTGTGGTTTTAATGTGTTCCGTCATTGCATGGTGCATCACATGTGGAAACTTCACGATGCATTATTTCCTGTCGCCATCACTAAAGGGGTGTGTTGCTGATGTGGTGCCACTCTCATGACCATCCGCTAGATTCTGGAGCCGCTGAGAACAAACGGTTGGCCATAATTAAAATGACCCGTGTATTTTCTTCTCAGTTTTCACTTCTCTACGCAAACCCAGTGTTACAATCCGCCAATTTTTTACGCGGTGCATGACCAAGGAACGAAGTCATTTTCGCTGCAGCCATAGACAAATTTCGTTACTGTAATTAATTTATTAGAAGCACTTTAAACAGGGACGCATCTGGAGTATAAATGACTCGGTGACTGTTTGGAACCCTCGGTGACTGCAGACCCCAGCTCAGGCAGCTTCCTGTGTGTTTGGTTCGACTGTGTGTCTGTGCTTTATAGCTGCTGGACCGGCAATACCTGGCACACCTTCTGCGAANAAACTTCACGATGCATTATTTCCTGTCGCCATCACTAAAGGGGTGTGTTGCTGATGTGGTGCCACTCTCATGACCATCCGCTAGATTCTGGAGTCGCTGAGAACAAACGGTTGGCCATAATTAAAATGACCCGTGTATTTTCTTCTCAGTTTTCACTTCTCTACGCAAACCCAGTGTTACAATCCGCCAATTTTTTACGCGGTGCATGACCAAGGAACGAAGTCATTTTCGCTGCNTCTACGCAAACCCAGTGTTACAATCCGCCAATTTTTTACGCGGTGCATGACCAAGGAACGAAGTCATTTTCGCTGCTGCCATAGACAAATTTCGTTACTGTAATTAATTTATTAGAAGCACTTTAAACAGGGACGCATCTGGAGTATAAATGACTCGGTGACTGTTTGGAACCCTCGGTGACTGCAGACCCCAGCTCAGGCAGCTTTCTGTGTGTTTGGTTCGACTGTGTGTCTGTGCTTTATAGCTGCTGGACCGGCAATACCTGGCACACCTTCTGCGAAGTCTTGCCATTTCACTGTCGAAACTGAAACAGTATGTCACCGCTAAAGAGGATCCAGTGAAAATTCTTAACTGGCTATCAGGAAATGAACTCCACCGGTTTAATAGTACGCCAGGCAATTACACTACTACAAATCAATTCTTTCCATTTAATAAGACTTATTTGCTACGTAGAGGAAATGCTGTGTAGAGTACACAAGCAAGCTATGCAGTAACGAAGCCTCGTGCTCCAACGTTGAATCGCTTTTTTTTTTTTTTTTTTTTTTCGTCGAGAGAACCATCGAAACAACATCGTTAAAATTCAAATTTTGAACATGTTTAAAGTATTAGCACACTTCCTTTAACCAAGTTTCAATGAAAATACAATATAAAATGAAACACTTTCGTATAAAAATATGAATCTGTTGAAAGACTAAAGTAAACAAACGCCGATGTCACAGAACGTGTTATTTTGACAGCAATCATGCGGTGGGCGGCTCAATTTTCGATACATGTGCTGAAGACGGAAATCCTGTACCTCGTCTTGATTTTGGGAGCTGTTATTCAGGAGCAACATATAAATTATATTCGTTGCGTTAATATGTAGGTACTTCATTGATTGGCGTCATGTGTTTATGTTAAGGATACATGGGTTTTCATATAAAATATGTTTAAAAACGCATGTCTTTACGCTTGCACTCTATAGTCTTTAATTATCCTGGCCCATTCCAGAATTAGTCTGAAGTAATGGGTGGCAGAAGGTGTTCGTCATTAGGGGTTCAAGGGCCACGACTAAAAAAATTAACACGTATTTTAAGTTAAAATTAACATTTGCTAGTATCACAATACCGCAAGAAAAAAACCTTACTAAATTATGGAGGCTTACTCAAAACTTACGTAATACATGCACCCTTTTTTTTATTTTAACGTCATAACTTATACCGTTTGTTATCGTTCATACATATTCTAGGAATACTGCACCATTCTACTAGAAGTATATTTGAAAATATGTAATACCTACTCAAATTTATATTTACGTAAGTTATTAATTTAACAAGAAAAGTCGTGGTTTCAGTGCAGGTTTATTAGTTCTTGTGAGAAACTGACGTTTATAGCAAGTTATTAGGGGTTCACGTGGCAAGCGGACGNGCTTATAGCAAGTTATTAAGGGTTCACGTGGCAAGCGGACGTGAAGATGGCCGGACTGGTAATTGACTCCGGGTCCAGAGTGTCGCAGCTTCTCTCGCGCGATAACAATCCTGGGGAGATGTGCCGCGTACAGACACGCTGGTGGAGCTGCAGTGGCGGTCCNTTTACGTAAGTTATTAATTTAACAAGAAAAGTCGTGGTTTCAGTGCAGGTTTATTAGTTCTTGTGAGAAACTGACGTTTATAGCAAGTTATTAGGGGTTCACGTGGCAAGCGGACGTGAAGATGGCCGGACTGGTAATTGACTCCGGGTCCAGAGTGTCACGGCTTCTCTCGCGCGATAACAATCCTGGGGAGATGTGCCGCGTACAGACACGCTGGTGGAGCTGCAGTGGCGGTCCNGGCTTCTCTCGCGCGATAACAATCCTGGGGAGATGTGCCGCGTACAGACACGCTGGTGGAGCTGCAGTGGCGGTCCACGGCCAGTGCAAGATCTCAAGGAGGGAAGCTGGAGTGGAACGGCGCAGAGACAGTCAATTGGGACGCGGTTTGCCCCGGGCGCGTTTGTTTCTTGTCCGCGCAGTTCTGGCTGGTAATTGGACCGCCGGAGCCGCTGCGCGCGCAAACAGGGGAGATGGGAGGCGGTGCAGGGGGGTGAGGAGCACCAGCAATCCAACTCCGTCCGCGTTCCTTTTCATCCCCCTCGGTCCATTGTCGCCGGTGGAAATCTCATTTAATCGCCTCCCCCACTCGATCCCGAGGACCCTCCCCCTCCCCTCCTCTCCAACACAATCCCGACCATTTTATGAATGTACATAGGCCGTGAATGCCTCGGGGGCTGCGAGCACTAATTGAGCAAAATAAGGCGTTTTGCTTGGAGACTGGCAGGCGGGCGAACCGGGGCGAGACGCATTGTGCCCGCGGTCCCTCTTTTCA
>NQII01000543.1:583923-607780 GCA_002778355.1 Clitarchus hookeri | reverse complement strand
ATATATATATATATATATAAAGGCAAATTACACTTTAAGGGTTGAGGGGCAAGTTGATGGCATGACCGACTCAAGTGAATTCATAATAAAAGGAAGAGATTAATATAAGGAAAAAATAGGATTTGAAGTTTTTAACCATTAAAGAGAATAGGATTATATAGGGGAAGTTTAAACAGCACATCATCTTACAGTTAAACTACGGCAGTGTAATTTAGCGAGCCACATGATAGTTGGTAATGTTCATGAAGTCCCACCTTAAAACTGATGCTGAAGGCTTGTTACGACGGTCGGCACATCAGGATTCTGGGCGACTACTTGATACATCTTGCTCGGCAGACATCGTAGAGAAAGAACTATATAGTTGCTCATGTGTGACCGAGATCAGGGCCTACATACCATCGTAATGAGCCGGCAGTAATTATTGTATATAATATCTTAAATATATGTTTTTAGGCTAATTAAAAATAGTATTTTTATGATTATTGTACTTACATGTAAAACACGTGTAAAGTATACATGTCTACTATGCTTATTAAATAGATAAATTTATTGGAAATAAATGCATAATATTATATGCAGAACACTGAGGAACCCAGAAAAGGCGTCTTTCAATTCCTACATCCATATCAATTTACTATTAATCAATATTTCAATTTTAAAATCAAAGTCTTTAAACTCGAAAAAAAATTTTTATCCATAGTTTAAATGTATGGATAGCATTGCAAAGCCTTTCGAAAGTCTCAAATTAAGTATTACCATGTCATATGAGATTATTATATTGATATTATAAAAACAACAAAAAAAGTTTGATTTCAGAAATTTGGTTTTTTATGTGAAAGGGTTTTTTTTTCAGTATAGTAGTGCTATTCAGATTTAGTTTGTCACATGACCAATGCAAGCTCAACTATGGGGTATGTATCACCCAAATTCCAGTAATTATATTCCCATAGTACCCCCAACACTTACAACTTAAAGGCATCGTTGACTGTCATTCAGCGACTGTTGAGGTTAAGCCCTAAAAACATGGGATGTCATCAGGCCAGCTCAAGCTCCAACAAGGAGATATGCTACATTAATCTCAGACCCTTTTATAAGCTAGTTGGCCACCGTTTCGTAACTATTGGATACTAAACCACCAATTTTAATATGTGGATATTGCTTCCGATCTCAGGCAGGTCACTGTGATGCGTCATTCCCTAAGCCATCTTATTAGTTGGCCGGCATTTCGCAACAATTAAGATGAAACCACCAAATTCCGATCACAGACAAACCTCCGACTCCGAGAAAGAAGATCTGTCACATTAGACCCCAAAAACTTGCAAAAGCCTAATTGCACGTCACTTTCATTCATTTCTTTGGAGACTCAGTTATCAATTTCATACAGTAGGCAAACCTTCGAACCCAAACAAGACTACATACCACAGTAACCCCTAAGACGATAACAGTAGCTCTTCTAGTACACTTGCTCACAGAAATGTTGTACTTAAAACTATCTCTCGAAGCAATTTGATTATAACATTGCTTGAAGGCAATCATAAATAAAATAACTATGGCATTAAACTATGAATAAAAAGGCCAACGTTATATTATCCTTCACTTTTTAAAAACTTTAAAATCTTTCATCTCATAGCAGTGTAAAGTCACAGTTAATGCATAATGGTATCATTCGATTTATCCCCTTATTTCAGCTCTTCCATGACTAAGATATCTCGTTCATGTGCAAAAATGTCCACCTATTCGCAAATTTATCAAAAGTTCGAGTCAAACTAGCTCGTTAGAATAATCGGAAAATACAATTCTGGTAATTATGATGGTGTGATTGGACTGTGCCCATTGCCGACCAAGAGACTAAATAAAAATCGCACACACACACAGAACTCAGCAAGACAAAAACGGGGAAAAAAATAGTTTTACAACACAACAGACAGATAATTCGGAAAATTTGTTTCCTTGTCAATAGAAAACAAAAAATGTCAGATGGGGCTTCTCATTTTCGTCAAATTACCACCTGTCCGCTACGTCCAGCCCGCCAAGCAACAGGTTTTAAATGCTAACTATCCAAGGGCGTATTTCCGCAAAGCCTTGCGGAATGGTACGCAGTTACATTGAAGCACATGTCCTACCTCTTGATGCTAAAACGCCACGTATATTCCCTGCGCTGCCCTGGGCAAGGCAGCCATGGTGGCCGGTCAAGTTGGGGCAGCGCAGATGGTCAGACGCCGTGGGGGGTTGTTACCTCNTGGGGCAGCGCAGATGGTCAGACGCCGTGGGGGGTTGTTACCTCACTCACCGAGCAAAACTGACGGCGCGGCGATGAGTCTCCAAGCCTGCCGTGGAGCAGCGCTAGTGTCGGCGTGACCTGCCTGAGCGCACTCGTACGGAAGCACCGCAGCGCGACATGTGACGATAATCACAAGAAAAATATGCTATTTTCTTATAATTCAGCCCTCTGATTGGTGAAGTTAAAATGTAATGTTTTAAGCCCCTGGCTGAAGAGGGAAGCTATGAATTTGGTGCTATATAAGCCCGGGTAAGCTGCAGGCTCATGGAGAAGTAACTCCTGGACTTCATGTTGAGATAATTAAAACTTACTAGCAGACCCTTCCGGTCGTGATATTAAAAGGAAGCATTTATAAGTCCCTTAGGTTGAGACTAATGTTTGTAGAATTTTCCTCTGGATAGAGTTTGTTTTCATTATGGAATGTAAATGGCTGTACTCGTGTTTAAATATTATTGGTACAAGCCAAAGCATAAAGTTACCATAAAAAAATTGTACTGTTTTTCATAAATATTATATTCACATATCATGACATCCAGTTGTGATTCATAGGCAAAATATATTCTCTTGACAAAACGACTCGTGTTCGTTAATTCATTCAACAAATACTTATACTCTGCTGAAATGTAATTGCTGATATTAAGAGATTTAATATTGAACAATTAGTTTTGCTCCTTTGTGTCGCCTTGGTTAGCGCTACAGCCCGTAGCAATGTATACAATTAAAACGACAAAATGACAGACGAACAACTTATTATCACAAAACAAGACAGACAACAAAATCAAACCAATTTAACCATAAAAATAACAACCAAAAAATAACACACAAAATAATTAAAATTATTCAAGACGACGTCAGACACAAGAAGAAGGGGACAGGTTTCAGGCCCCGAAACGTAGTAAAGACAATTAATTATTTTTNCCGTAGCAATGTATACAATTAAAACGACAAAATGACAGACGAACAACTTATTATCACAAAACAAGACAGACAACAATATCAAACCAATTTAACCATAAAAATAACAACCAAAAAATAACACACAAAAGAATTAAAATTATTTAAGACGACGTCAGACACAAGAAGAAGGGGACAGGTTTCAGGCCCCGAAACGTAGTAAAGACAATTAATTATTTTTNCAAGACGACGTCAGACACAAGAAGAAGGGGACAGGTTTCAGGCCCCGAAACGTAGTAAAGACAATTAATTATTTTTGTGTAATTTTTTTGTAGTTATTTTCGTGGTTCCTGTGTTGTTCGTAGTGTCGAAATATTTGGTTTTATAATCTGACAAGGAATACTTTTTCTTGACTTGAGTTTCACTGGGTATTTTTTTTTTTTTTAACTGTTATTATTCAGCTGTGTATTCTGATAATGTTTTTTGCACAGTTTTTTTTTCACTTGTGTGGTGTTATTCGTTTTTGTCATCGTGTTATCTTTACGTATGTGCAACCCTAACCGAATTAACCTAACCTAACTTTACCTAACCTAACCTAACTTTACCTAACCTAATCTAACATTACCTAAGACTTCCTCTGGACCCC
The DNA here is from genome assembly GCA_002778355.1 of Clitarchus hookeri. NCBI lineage: Eukaryota > Metazoa > Arthropoda > Insecta > Phasmatodea > Phasmatidae > Clitarchus > Clitarchus hookeri. Next base: position 603,959 of record NQII01000543.1, on the reverse strand, counting down.
TACCTTCTCCCGCTAGCAGCTCCCTGTTTCGTAGTAATCTTAAGATATTCCAGTACTGGCTGATGTTGCTCTAGCAAGGTATTTCGCCTTTTCGCAATACTCTCCATATGGTTTCACTACGAATGAACAATCAATTCATACATTTATTTGTAAATAAAAATCTCAATTTATTCAATTTAATAGTCGAAGCTGTCGAAATATCTACATAACCCATATTTCACACCTAGGTACACCGCTAATTAAAAAAAAATTAAAACTCTGAAAAAAAATTACCCATTTTTTATTTGGCCAACACTATGCATATATAACGAACATGGCAGCCGACTCGTGGAAACAGTTTGTCATGACCTCGGTCACGCAAGTCACCCACGTCCAACAAGGTCACCAGAGGTNGCAGCCGACTCGTGGAAACAGTTTGTCATGACCTCGGTCACGCAAGTCACCCACGTCCAACAAGGTCACCAGAGGTCAAGGTCACATAACCTCAGTTGAGGTGCTGCGAGTTTGAGTCTGCGAAAGTCAATACACAAGGCCGACAACGACCANCAAGGTCACATAACCTCAGTTGAGGTGCTGCGAGTTTGAGTCTGCGAAAGTCAATACACAAGGCCGACAACGACCACATTGCATTACCGTCATGGTACTCAGCATCATAGTAGCGTTGTTTGAAAAACTATTAAACCCATCTTTAGTTCATCAACAAGTGATAAAAGTATTAATTTCGCCCTTGTCAACCACCGGAATGTTAGTGCATTAAACCTATTAGCCGTTTAGGTAACGCTAAACCACTGATTTAAGTGCAAAGCCTAAGCATACCAAATCCCCAGATCACTTAAGGTACCTAACAATAAGTAACTACCGCAGTTATTCGCAGCAAATACTGAACTGTATGACTAAATATGATGTGATTTTTTTCTAGTAATAAATTTGTTTTATTGTGGAGACCTTATTTATTGTCTCATCTACGAGTCATGGTTTCTATTAGTTGATGTTTATTTAATCATATCTTCCACAGTTTTTTTCATCCATCTCGTCCCATCTATCTTTCTTCTCAACCCAAATTTTAAAAAGCGAGTATAATTTATTACAAGGATAACTAGAATTCACCCTTTAATGAAGCATCTTTGTGACAAGAAAACGAACGACCTTTTTGAGCGAGGTAGCTTCGGCGTGTCTCTCGTAGCACAAGGTTCTTGATTCGAGTTGCCAGTAAATGTAGGAAGAGTGTGGAGTTCTTGGATTAATTCTGCTGGATGTGCCAATCATCTATAGACTTACAAAGCTGAAACGTAAATGAATATCAATTTTTTAAAAAAAATCCAGGATCACTACCTTGGGGGACAGTAAAGTACTTACGAACATCCTGTAGATGGCGTAGTTCCAGGACAGCCTGTGCCTCCCGGCTGGAAGCGTTTAGAGCAATTTTCACCCGACACGCTTGCGCGCGACCCTCGGTTTATAATAATAATAATAATAATTCGAGTCCTTCCCTTTCAGCTCGCGCCGTGCTTCCATTCATCCTGTTTGCCGTACACACTGAGGCCCTCTGTCACTCGTNGGGGGGGGGCGAATGCTCCATTATCAATTGAAAAACACTCACTTAAACTGCCCGCGGGGTTTATGCGAGCGGAGGGCGGACACAGGATGTTCCATTGGCCCAAATTTGATTCGAAAGGGGGATCATCTTTCAGATTCGATGAAAAACGATGAAAATACAGGGGCATAATACGAGCGCTCTTTCGTTCCCCCCTTCTCTTCTTCAACAGTTGGAGGGGCGTCTAGGTCCTGAGACGACGGGCAGAGCAAAGTGCTTGACAAACGAACTGAGGTGCCGTGCTTGCAAGAGAAAGAGAGCTTCGTCCGATGCATTTTTGGACCACACACACAGACAAAAACATAGAGTTTTCCACATGGGAAAACGTCTTGCAGCCCTCCCTCCACCCATAGAGAAGGACGCTTTAAGTGGTGGAATTTCCCGTGTTCTCGTTTTTCACCTGATGACATCTAACAGGAACTTAGAAGCGTCATAAGTGTCTTGCCGGAATCTAGCATCGTTCGACTCAACGTGAGTGTACTTTACAATAGCTGATTTAAGCCGGCGACTGGAGATATCCTTCCTTGTATTAATGAGTTTGAGACTCAACCACGGACTATTGCAAACACAACCTGCAGTTTATGAGTAATCGTGCGACATTAATACCCAAGACAATACATTCAAGAGCGACGAAAATAACTTAAGTCTAACAAATGAGACTGGCAATGGACACAAATGAAATATGTTATTTATTGATTTTTCTTTTGTTTATTTAAGTGCTAGCTGAAAACATTTGACCAAATACAGGAAAATACTTATTTGAAAGGTTGCAAACTGTGTATCCTCCTATTAAAGCACCCGCATACCTGGAGATTGAACTGTGTTAAAAACTCTTTATATTATAGTTTATTTTTAAGAAAGTTTCAAACGTATGCCTACAGTGCTAATCTATAAATATTACACATTTTATAAAATGTTTGTCGACTGCTTTCAAGAGATTGCGCACACTAAGAACACCTTTTTGGGATGAACCTAACATAGCTAAAAACTACTTTTTCAAAGCGCTGTATCCCAAAATGTTTTGGTCTGGTCAATGCAAAAGTATTTGTGAGAGCTTCACTGATCCTTGCTTAATACTTTCCATCCATAAAATAATACGGTTACAACCTAAGTTCTTATTTCAATGTGAATTATCGCATTTTGGTGAGCAAGTTAGTTCTTATTATTATTTGTATGTCCCAAAACAATAAAATTATGACTTTGACATGCAATTATGAAAAAATAGGCTTTCTTAATTCTTCTATGCGAGGAAATAGTACTCGTAAATAATGTCTACAAGTTGAAGAATATTTCACACAAATATAAAATTGTGAATTTTTTGGTGACCATCGGCCTTTCGTACGTGCAGCACGATCTGCACCAAGTTACCACAGGGATAACTGGCTTGTGGCGGCCAAGCGTTCATAGCGACGGCCTCGTGCGTAGCGGCGATGGCGCACATGATGCGCGTGGCAACGTCGCCCTTATTGTCCCCGAGCTTCTTGGCTTCAAACGTGACAACAGATCAACCACGTGATGGAAACCACCTCCAAGGGCAATAAGCCTGGTTAGAACCCGCGACATCCGGATCTGAGTCACAGCGTGACCAAACACACTCTGTCGACAAGACACGAAATTTAACTGTAGATGTTAAGGAACATAGAGATTTAGCTGACTGCATGCTGAGATGATAGTTCACGAGACATCGTCGGGAGTACATGAAGATATTAAAATGCCCGCCGTGTGTACAAAAGGCGTAGCTTATTTTGGCAACAACTTTTAAGTATTTGAAAACTATAATTACTGCTCTATTTTGAAAAGTCGTAGCAAATAATTTGTTAGTACCCAGTTCAATGTCGAGCACTCCTGAAATCAGTTACTGGAAAGACTTTCTTTGCCACGTAAATATATATTTTTAAAGGAAACACCAATTGATATCTAAAGTAATATTTATATGGCCTATTCGCGGTTACTTCCAACTTTCCTTAAGCCCTGCTAAAGTTATATTTCAATGCGATTCCTCCGCCTCATGCAAACAAAGGTTAGCTGAGTCTACAAAGTTATACCAAAAAGACAACGCACCGCATTTTACACAAGAACTATTTCTTTACCAACAAGCTCCATTACTATTCATATTAATTACAAATGAAATATTATAATTTATAAATAATAGCTGCAAGTAAAAGTTCAATTTTACCACAAATTAGGTACTTTTATTTATGTTAATGCAAGTATTAAATTCTTGTAATACATGACATACTCATTTACGAAACAACTGAACGCGTCATGCATAGGGTGAGTTTTCGTAGGCTTGGTTCAAAAAGTGTGAAGAAACCGCCAATAGTCTATAGTTCATTACAAACATCGTGTTAGAGTGAAATTTAAACCATTAACACCCAATACAAGCTACTATTTTTTATGCACATTATAATAATAAATGACGTAAAAGTATTTTACTTATCTACCTAACAGTTTCACACTGTCGCTCGGTTGGCAAACGGCTGCTGGTCACTAGAGGCAAAGCATGGCGGTAAAAAATGCTCAATAAGCTACTGAATCAAGACACTTGAAATGTCAGGTTACCTTGTATGTGAGCCGTGTAAACAAAATACAGAAAATGCGAGACCACTTTGTTGTGGAAAACGAAAACGACTGTTTACAAAATAAATAGTTTCATATTCTTGCCCAATTACAACGTGGATACCTCGTGTGTACAATTGTTTTGCGGTCCAGATAGGTTTGAAGCCATTTGCTGTAGAAGCTTAAGAAATTAACCTTAAAAAAGTAACGTGTGTTGTTTGCCTGTATAGAAAACTTGATCAAAGGTTTTCTATAATCACTGCTTCTACGTAAGCGTGGATAGTCGAAATTGAAGCCTGCGTTTAGAATAAAATTAATTATATCAACATCCAAAAAATACAAACTTAGTTATTATACCCTTATTGCAGTTCGGAAGTTCGCTTACAAAATCGATTATGTGCAGGAATCTATAATCTATAACGACGAATTTATCACTACTTCGCATTCTATCTATTGCTTTCTTATTATTTATGAAAAAATTCGTTGTTAACGTCTGCGCTCTGGTAATCTGACTAGCGAATTGCATTTGCAAGACCTTCGAATCTCATAAAATTCAATAATTTAGTTATACGATTATGCATATAGTGAATAAGTGGGGTACATAAATGTTAGTCGTATATCTGAGAGTAAGCAAGCGAAGTGACAGACAGTAGTACTTCAAATGTGTACGCCAAAAGCAAATAAAAAAATGAAATGTATAGCCAGGTCAACGCGTACTTATTTTATCCTAGTAATTAATTACGTATATCTTGAATATTAGAATATAAATTATGAGCATGAGTCAACGCGATCCGGGTTCGGAATCACAGCCGGTTTGAAAAGAACTATCGCCTTATTTTCAAAACCGATGCATTAAAGGATTTATGGGAACGTTTTTTAACTGCGACCCTGACCTTTTATCTTGATCTTGAATGGCCTTGAGGCCAACAAATTCCAAAAAAATCCCAAAAATTTGAAAAATCCAAAAAAAAATTAAAACATACGAAAATTTAACATCGATGGCTCTGACCACCATGTTGGATGCCAGTTACCTTGTCCCCAATGACCTTGAAAATAAAAACCAGAGAAAAAATTGTAAAAATCGAATGGATTCATAACAGTCGGCGAGCACATTACGTTACTGATTACGAGAGCAATTTTGGATCCATGTGACATTGACCCATGACTTTGACCTTGACCCTGTGATCGTGACCTTCAATGAACTAAAAACCAATAAATACGAGAAAAACGAAAACAATTAAAATTAGAGGGTAAATTATACTGACTTAACTCGACTGCAATATTGGATCTGGGTGACCTTTAGGACCCAAGACCTTGAGGTTGGATAACCTTGAACCCAAAAAAACGCAAAGTTATTTTAAAAAATTCAAAAAATATATTAAACTAATAAAAATTATTTAAATATACACTAATTTTATTTTAAAAATTATTAATTAGTTGTTTCCGTTCCTCTTCCTCCACCAATATTTCTCATTGGTTCATTATTTGTGTTCGCTTCACTCCCCATAAGTGTTTTTATTGGTTGATTACACACGCTCTTACGACCCGCTACCAATGTTTCTCATTGGTTAATTAGTCAACAGAAATCCACCCATCTCACTTTTTCACATTATGTCGAATGCATTCCACTCACTATATTCATTTTTCGTTTATAATTTATTTTCAATTTCATTACCTAGGTGCCGCTAGTGTATAACCCCAAAGACATTGAACTGGAAAAATCGAGAAAAATCACAGTTCATACGATTGTCAAAAACTAGTTGGTCAAAACAAGGGACCATACCGACAAACAATGCTAGCAAACATTTAATGTAAGCAAGGCCGACTCCACCAAACACCTACTCCACCCAAGACCGACTCCATCCAAGACCGACTCCATCCAAGACCGACTCCATCCAAGACCGACTCCATCCAANTATCAACAAGTTAATTCGGGTCTTCGGGAACTTTTTAACGAGCGTTCTTGACGTATTATGCCTTCTTCACGCCACTTGTCGAAGGAAACTCGTTGGTAAAATGTGTGTGAGCATCGAGAGAATCATCATCCTTCTGACCAGATACTTCATCAACAATGTCGACATAGTAATTATCAACAATACTGTCTTCATGATCGTCTTCACCTCCTGTTTCATCCTCAGTGTCAAGTTCACTTTTTTCTGTAAGAGTTGCATGGTCATCATCAGTATTTAGAGCCGAATACCGTTTTTATTGTGGTCGGAGTCATCGGTGTAATGTTTTCCTTGATTTTAAAATTTGTTTTTTATTAGTTTGGTATTTTTTTTATTTTGTTGGCTTCGATGTAATTTAAGGTCAAGGTCACAGGTAAAAAACGGTCGCCCAAAATCATTCCAATGGATTGTTTTTTTGCAAACAAGGAGATCGTTCTTTGCAAATGAGGGGATCAGTGCTTTTTGAGGGGAAAACGGTAAAGTTTAAGGGAAAAAAGTGAAATTTTAAGGTAAAAAAGGAAATTTTAAGCGATGGATGTTTGATTTTGAGGGAAAATGGAAAATTTTGAGAGTAAAAAGGAAAAAAAAAGGAAATTCAATATGGCGGCCTGCCGGTTCCGACTCCGATCCCCGATCCCGTTGCGTTAGACTCGTCGTTTATATTCTACTCGTAATGCTTTTTTTTCCTTGAACGTAAACACCTTTTCCTTCCTTCTCATAGTAAATGAAATCTTAAGGACAGCTACAGAAGAAAATGAATATATATCTACCGGACAGTCAGTAGTTTACTAGTAAGGGTGTATTTCCCCCCCGCGAGGGCAGCAGTAACACGACAGCTGAACACCTTACACCTGTCTGCTGACCTTCCTTGCTACATACTTCCCTTATCTCGGTATTAGAATCACCACGACTCTTCAATAAGGCTCGAACGTGTTCGAGGATGCCTGCTTTGTTTTTACTGCTGGGGAAAGAACGGTCCGGTTCTCACGCAAGTCCTCCATTACTTGGGTGCTTCGTCTCAGAACGCTAAAGAGTGAGAAGACGAACCGAGTTTTACTATGGTTAAGGTTTGTTCTACTCAAGTCGGTAAGCTCAATGTTATAAGTTTGGCAACTAATCATTTTCGCCTCCAGGTAGCAAACAAATGGGATAGTAGCAGTAATCTTAAATTTTTTTTAATTTTCCAGATTATGTAGTACTAGCAACTCCAAAAAAATAAACTCTGTTCTCTACATAGAGTAGAAATTTGACAAAATAGGTTCACACGGCGTTAAATATTATGCGGTATAACTGAATTTAACAAAACGTAAAATTTCACAATTACTTCAAATAAATGTGACAACAGAAACGAAAGATTCCTTTTTGGTAACAGTTGTCTTTATTTCGTCTTTAAAATCGTAACATATAACTAAAATAAGCGTGCTTGCGAAAGCTCAGTGCCAAACACAATTGTATTTTTACCGTTTACAATTTTATAAACATCAATGGAGGGCACGATTATTTTTACAAGATAAAATTAATGCTTAATATTTTTGCATGGGCAAGTACTTATATGCCGCAATTTGGACGAAACAAAATTTATTTTCACACAATCACGATTTCTTCATTTATTGACGGTACTTTGAAACACCAGAGCACTTTGCGGCGGAAATGTTCCCTATGCCAAAAGTATTAATAAGGAATCTCGTTTTCTTCCCAACCTGAGTAGAATAACACTTACTATGATAAGTGGAAATAATTATCTTGCACCAACATAGTACATAATTGTTTACACATAGCCAAATAAAGTACGCAGCGCCTTTTGCTTAATATTCTGTTGGCCAAACAAAAAATAATTTTAATTCCAACCCCCCTCCCTCCAGACTCAGCTAAAACACTTGCTGCGATGTGAGCATTCGAGAAATATGTTAACTGAACATTTTTTTTACATTTCTACTTTTTTTCAGCAACAAAAATGTTAAAGACAACTACATAATTGTGCCATCGTTAATTTCAAGAACATACTTTAGCCACAAACAACAAACAGTTTTGTAGTCATTGCAACTGATTTCGTAAGCACCACAAAATAATAGTAATGTGTATAGTGACAATTGTTTAAAGCATAACGGAAGGATACAGAACGAAAAAAGAAATAGATCCTAAGCAGGACCTCCAAATTTGTGAGTTTAACTCTACCGTAAGGAGTAAGGAGGTGTGCCGGTTTTAGGTGCAAGTTCAGTTTTTGCTTAGTGTGTTAGTCGCCATACCCTTTCTTGGATTAGCCAATCAAAACGGAGATGTTATTAAAAAGTACTAGAAATCGCAAAGTTGTGTTCTGGAATATGGACAACACTTTATTGTATTTCATTAGGCACAAAATCAGTTAAATGGACTACCTAAAATAGCAGAGTAGCGATTTACTACACAAGAAACTTCCACAAGTATCACAAATGTTCCTCGCAGGCCGTGTCGTAGTATTCCGTACTGTTATGACAACGATAATGCTGATATTGTGGACACACAACGTTCAGTGTCTGTCGTGATACAAAGCGAAAGGCAATATCTGGCGTACTTACGAAATAAATGGTGTGTAACGCGATTTATCGCCCAACCTGTAAACGATCGAGTTGAAATTCAGGCCGGTCACCATGAGCTGATCTGGTACCGTCAGCGACTTTACCACCACGCACAAGAACAGGCATTCAAACGATCGCAGCAAAGATGAACTTTCCTAACCCTTCAGATCTTCAAAGCAGTGGTCCGGTTCGCGAATCAACCGAGCAATATACTAGCAGAATTACTCGGCATGGCCCCGATGTAAGAGGACAAATAGAGATACTTGACCTCGTTTTAGGGGTTTCGGACTCAATAGGAGTCCGCAGATTCAAGAACCAGTTTGAGGGGTTTTCGGCACATGTGAGAGAGACCGGAGACCATTTTGGCCAACACAGTATTTTGAGTTGGGTACTCAAGTACATATCCACCAAATTTGGTACAAATCCGTTGAACGGCGTAGTAGAAATGAGATACACGACACCGTTTTAGGTGTTATGGGGTTTCCGGGCCCAATTGATGGAAATTGAGTGAGGGGAAGGAGGGGGGAAGACGGAGCCTGTTTTGGCCTACACAGTATTTTAATTTGAGTACTGAATGGTATGCCTACAAAATTTTGTCAAGATCTATCAAACGGTGCAGAATTATACTACATGCGTTCATACGTACATACATATATACAAACTTTGACTTATATATGTGTGTGTATACGCACACAAACCCGTAATTCAATTTCAACCAAAAGCAATGTAAGTTTCTGATCCGTTATTTTCCCCGAAGATATCCACACATACTGCCTTCTAAATTCGAAAAACCATTTTAGTTCAACAACTATAACTACGTGATTTCTTAAATTTTCGCTGATGTTTTTTTTTGTTAATTCGCTGTCAACATGCAGGATTAAGTAAATATTTTAAGTTCAATTGAATTTATTTAATCAATGTTGCGAGCACAACATCAGGTAATTGGTGCTAATTGTTAAGTTGTGCCTACATTCTGGAACAAGCATTATGCCAACAATGATAAATACCACATATCTCTTGAAACAAAAGTAAAATTTTGTGTTTTGTTTAAAGTCAATGTTTTAAAACACAAAATATGCCTTATTTAAAGTTGACTCTGTTGGTGATGGGTTGGTTACTTGTCGGAATACATACTTTGGGAATCTGGCATGTAAACAAATGTTTTTAACCATCAAACCATGTTTCATTGAAAATTGACTTCGTTGGTGACGTGCAAGTTACTTGTTGGAAAACATGCTTGTTGTTATGTGGTATTTAAACCTTTGTTAGGCCAACATTGTACAACTAACATAAATTCACTAATAGAAAATAAGCGTTTTAAATGTGAAAAAAAAATTATTTACAAAATGTAGTTTTTCTTTAAACTGTGTTTTGTTTCTCATGCGTTAAGACAATGTTGTGATCAGATTACAGTTGGTAATGTATAATTTTTATTACCTTGGGGCAACATTGCATTGCAAACATTATGTCATGGCAACATAGGATAGTATTAATATTCTGTATATAAAACATGTACACTGTAATTCATTTAATTTTCATTATTGGTTCAGGTTTCATAAGCAAAGAGATTCTTTAAAAATAAACTGTCTGTTGTTGGTTGTGTATTGGGTAATTGTTGGAAAATATACTCTTTGTAACTGGTAGGTTTTAAATACAGTTTCAGGGTAATAAAACCTGACTAAAACTGTTTTTAAAAATGTAACACAGTACCATACAATCAACTGCAATTTGTTTTACTTCATAAGAAGTCGCAGTAATATGGTCGATAACACATTGAGCTGGTGACAATAAGGGCGCGAGTTCGAATCTAACATCCCCCCAGAAAATATTCAGATCATAATGTGAAGGTGTATAGTTGTAAGTTTATCTAAATCACTGGTAACCAACGTTGTCATAATGTTTTTGATTGGTCGGCATTATGTATGCCATAACACATCTTACCAATACATTACCAACGTTGAAACATGTCAGTAAATATTTGGTTCGTAAATATGACTGTGTGAGTGTCTTTCTGAAAGAAAAGCACACTGCTCTGAAAAGTGTGCACACGACTGCAAAATCATGTTGGGCCAACGCAGGCCTTCGTGACGGTTCGGCGTTGGGCCAACGTAATATTCCAAAGTTGGTATAACTGTAGTGCCAAACGTTGGTCCAACCAATTGTTGATGTTAGGATTATTATTTATTGAATAGATTGATTTTTAACTTTTTCACAGTTAAACAACTTTAATACCGAATTCTTATGACAGTGATGTCAAATTTGTGTTATGATAATGTGTATTAGTAGGAAGTTTGTTTGTTGTTTCACAATGTTGGTACCTGAGTGGGAAATATACCGTGATAGATGGTCACGTACTAGGTTCACTGTCTACACCTGATTTCCGTGGATGTCCGCGGTGAAAGAAAGTTTGAGAACCACTGGCTCAGCATGTCACAATCTAATTTAAATGATTAAGAAATAATATTTAAAAAATTATAATTTCGAGTAACTTAAATGCTAAGGTGCACTCCAGATGGCGAACCAGGTAGTTTCGTTGAGAGTTCATATAGCATCGCTCGCGACACCACACTGTAGGACGTCACCATTGATCGACGGCACAAACAATCCTGCAGAGGTGCGAAACTGTCTCGGCAGGAGGGAAACTCGGGTTTCGCGGGAGCTCGCAAGACGACACCCCGGGACCTGGTGCGCAGGAATAAAGGAGGGGAGTGTTGGAAGAAGTGCGACCACTCAATCGGAGGCGTCAAGAAAAACATTTCTCTCCCCGGCCCACGTCCCACTCGGGAAGAATGGGCAAGCGAGCACAAGAACTCGGCAGCAAAAGAAAACGAAAACGAGAGCGCGTTTACAAATAAAAATAACACTGCCTTCGAGAAGCTGTTCTTAACTAAAGCACCCGGGCACGTATTAAAAAAAAAAAGAAGAACTAACACCTGTCCTATAAAGCAGAAGATTTGCAATCCCAGCCGATCAACGTCATCCGACTGTATTATTATCCTAAAAGTTACAGATCTTTTACTTTGTAATGGTTTAGGCGTATCTTTAAACGCGTAAATATTGTATTGAGGTGTATATTTTTCCAGCTGCTGACTTCCCCACTTCGTTTGCTAAGTCCTAATTTCTAAGTTTCCCGCGCTATTGGCTTGGTGGCGCCTTCAGGTCGCAGTCAACTGTTCGCCGAACGTCATGACGGGAAGTCATGCTTCGGGCCCATGCTTTCTGTCTTTCATTCAAGTTTCGCCTCTTTGCAGTATTTCAAAAAATATTTTACATTTCGCTCATATTTTCAAAATGGCTCAGAAGTTAAACATGAAATTGCCATTTCCCTTGACACGCGGGGAAAATGTCGCACGATCACGTGTTCTTAAACGAGTTCATTTAATTAGAAACAGAACGTGGCGTGAATAACTGTAACGCGTGCAGGCGAATGTTACAGAAATGCTGATTGTATACTGCGCAAATATGTTTATTCAACGATAAATGTTTAAGGAAAAATTGTTTTGGTGAAACAGTGAAATAGCCGTTATACACTGAAGATCCAAAAAAAACTGGTATAGGCGTGCATATGCAAATAACAGAGGTATGGAGCCAATCAGAGAAACGCGATGCGGTCGGCAGCTAGATCGGTTACTGCTGCTACAATGGCAGGTTATCAAGATTTAAGTGAGTTTGAACGTGGTGTTACAGTCGGTGCACGAGAGATGAGACATAGCATCTCCGAGGTAGCGATACTATTTGGATGTTCGCGTACGACCATTTCACGAGTGTACCGTGAATATCAGGAATCCGGTAAAAACATCACATCTTCGACATCGCTGCGGCCGGAAAAAGATCGTGAAAGAACGGGACAAACGACGACTGACGAGAATCATTAAACGTGACAGACGTGCAGCCCTTTCTCAAATTGGCACAGATTGGATTTGTGGACTACCCTGCAGGATTCATGGTGTGAGTTGACTCCTGCATACCTTCAGACATTAGTCGAGTCCATGCCACGTCGTCTTGCGGCACTTCTGCTTGCTCGGGGGGCCCTACACGATATTATGCAGGTGTACCAGTTTTTTTGGCTCTCCAGTGTATAACCAAGCACGCTAGATCTTTCCAGAGGCGCGCCATTAGGTAGGGCCAGAGGAAAAAATTTATTCAGCTCTTAGATTACCCTGCCCCAGCACAAAGAAACAGAAAACTAAATAAACCTACACTGTGGTTATTTTATCAATGACGGGAACAGTCAGTATGTAGTTACTTTTTTTGATTTTCTTAAACAAAGATCTATTCGGCTCTTAGATATACCATACCTCGATCACGGAGGTCGTCTACAACACGCGCGAAGTAGAACCTGTTTGCGGTCAACTGAGCGCTTTCGAAAGCCCTGCTCAAGATCTACTTGTATGCACGTTGTGTATTCTTCCGCAAGAAGCATAATTAGCATTTCCAAGGGTCTCGTCAGTTTATTAATATGCCGGTCAAGTGAAATTGCGAAATTATTTAAAAAGTAAATATTTTACAGATTTGTAGGTCAAGTGAAATTGTGAAATTATTTAAAAAGAAATATTTTACAGATTTGTCAATTCTTACACTTGCATGTATTAAAAAACAAGAAAGCAAAAGCAATAATTTCGGTATTCACAAATGTTTACCCAACACTGTTAAATCAACGTTAAGACATGGAACTGCCTCCGACGTTACTTACTTTGCGGGGTGCGTGCCAGTCAGTGTACCCGTTAAAATATATACGCAGGTACAGGCAGTGACATTTTTCAAAGGTTGATTTCGAAAGTGCTCAATTAACCATGAAAAGCCTATACCAACACACACGCCAGTATTCACTCCGTATGCTTTTATTCGACCATGGTTAGACCTACATGTACTCATCACAAGCCCGTCATATTGACATATGATGTAATTTGCCATAGGGTGATTTGAGACAAATCCTGTATAGGAATGGCTTAACTTGTGATGGGAGGTGGCCTGGTCAACATTTACGTACTGAGCTGTGTATTTAATTTTGAATGTATGTACGTAATAAAAATAAAGCAATATTGATGCTCGAACAATAGTAATTACAGTTTATGAGTTTACTGCGATTACACTAAACGCAACATGGCATCCACATAATTTCTAGGTGCAAAAAAAAAAACATGTTGAAGTTGTGTGAACTGAAGTACTGAAACCGACGGGACTTGCACTACTGCAGTAAGCTCCGAAACTCTTGATCGTAGACCTGGTGTTTCAGTCGTGCCTGAGATTGTACACGGTTTGGTCTCCTCGACACAAGAGCGTGACTCCTTAAGCCGGTGTTACACGATGCCTGCTGCTGTGCAAGCTGCTATGAGGCCTGGCGCACGTGTCAGTAGACCATCCGCTGTGCAAGCCGGCATGGAGGATGGGAGACCCTATTACACGACGATAGTTGGAGCGCTACTACATGAGGTTCACGCAGATTAGCCTACAGTTCACAGGAAATACGGATCTCACTCCTAGTACTGGTAGACAGTCACTTGTGCATTTAAAAAAAACTATAACTGTTTAATGCGTATTTATATATTTTAGTATTAAGAATACATCTGAAGGAACCAAAGAATATTTTCAAGTTTTCCAGTATTCGCATGATTTAATACAGTTCACGTTATGTAATTATTCCTTATCTTTAAGTAATTATTCGGATTATAATGTTAGAAAAAAAGTAGTCGTGGAATTTTGAATTCTCACACATCAAATACAAGTCGGTACATATCCCAAGACTTTATCATTGCGTTGACAGAACACAATGACTTTTCGGGAATTACTGTACATCAGTTAATAGAGAAACATTATAAAAATCGTCCTTGATAATCTTGTTGCTATGCGGATAGAGTTCCAAGTTTTCACCACTCGTTGAACAATAATTTGAAGTGGTCATCATATGTATTATTTACTTTGATTTTATTTCAAAGTATTTTGAAAGAATTGCAATCTCATGGACACACAATAAAGGTGGAGAAATTTTTTTTTTTCGGCTTCACCATTAATATGTTTTATGTAGTCACCACGGGGGACTACATAAAATTATTAACCCAGCATGGAAAATAGAACAAATCCTATTACCAAACCTGGTTTGAAACCCGGGCGTACAAGGCAACAGATGCCACGATGGCTGCCATACTAGCCGGTAAAGAAGCTTCTGTGGCAGACTTTGCACAAGCTTGTACAAATCTAGAAGCGTGTAATAGGGCCTATAGGGTGCATGGCCGTCGATGGCATGTCTACGCACAAAACACTTGAACTGTTGTGCGTTGTTTTCCTCATTTAGAGTGAAACAGGACTTTAAAGCGATGCAACAGTCATTTTATCCGTGGTAAGTTTACAGCGAAATGCAATCCACTCGCCTCTACAAATTTTGCTTGCATCCACCTGGTATATTCCAGATATAGCAGATTTTCATGGTGCAATTTGAAAGAGCTACGAAATATGACATGAACAACATGTTGAAAACTGTTGTCCCAAGTAGCGTAATTTAGACTTAATGTTTTTTTTTTCCTAAGAAACAATCTGCAAAAATTGTTAGTGGATTCTTATAAAAACGTGGATTTAATAGTCACCCCTTAAGCATTTTATGCAGAAATGTAGCCAGAAAAAAAATGTTTTCAAACAACATAGTAACTGTGGGAATAGCTCCAAAAGGAATGTGTAGTTTCTACCAAATAGAAATGTGAGTGAGATTATTATGAACAACATATGTGAGTATCTTATGACCAATTAAACATTAAGGTCATATGTACAAATTTGACTTAAAATCGATAATTCTACTGAAACAACTGCGTAAGTTTTGTCAAAGCAAAGAATCCTGACGCGTGGCGATTTTAGCGTCAAAAGCACTACAATGGCGAGAACCTGGCTGACATAGCTATATCCCATCCCCCTTTAGGCCCCAGCCTTCCTCCTCCTCTCTCCCCCAGCCGAGTCGTATAATGTCCAGTATTCGACGGTCGACGTGCAGATGCTCGAGGTAAAGCACCGCTTCCCCTAGCGCCCTCATTACGGATGCGGGGGCCACACAACCCCCTCTTTCGCGCCGCTAACAACCCCCCTAATTGAATAAAACACGCGCACGCCAGCGGTCAAACAATCCTGTGCCACGGCCTTACGATGGATCCCCCCCTCCCCTTGTTCACCTAGCACTACCTCTCTGCACGAAGACGGGGATATTTCTCCCTCTCCCTCTCGCCCGGTCGCTCCCTCCCCACCCCCCTCCCCCGACGCCTCGCCGCGAACAACGATCATCCCCGGACGGTTTATTGCCAGCCGACGGCGCGGCAGATAAGGACGAGAATGACGTGTAATTAATTAGCATCTCATTTGGCGGCTTCCTGCCGCGGGTGACAGTTTCATGGCGGTGCAAGACGGCGGAGTTACGGCGATGCCACCCCTTCTCCGGAGACAGCCGTTTGTTGAGGAAACGTCGTTTTAAGTGCTGTCTTCTGGAGGGTGAATGCGAAGTTACAGTTCCACTCGCCTTTGTATAATGTAAAAACGTCACTTCAAGCGTTGCAAATATTCCACAATGCTTATTCATGTTTGAAAGGATATATGACCAACTAAAATAGCAAATATGGCACTCCAAGGTAAATTTCGATATTACTGTTACTACACTCTAAATTCGAATTAGTGAAATTCAACTACTTGAATCAGTAGAAATGGCTCTACGTAGATTCGGTGGAAAACTCCGGGTTGTTTCAGCTAAACAATTTCACTGATTGTGTGAATTAAATATTGTTTTTATTGCATTTAGCCAAATAATTACGAGAAATAAACATACTGCCGATAGCCACCTTTTGTATTGTGCAATTTTTACGTAATTTAAAAAAGTTAAAAGAAAACCTTTCAGTACTCAGGACTTGAACGTTAAGAACGCCACCTTACTTATCGAGTCAACGTTGACAGCAAAAGAAAAAATATACGTATCATAGTTCATTATCGAAAATATGTAACTTTAGATTTTATGGCATTTCTTTTAGTTTTAAGTTTAGGAATGTTCAACCAATTAGTACGACAGAATGGACTTACTTTATCCCAGTTAGTGTTTTCTAAACTTTTAAAACGAGCGCTATGTTGGTTACTTTAAAACGAAATGAAAGAATAAATGTTAATGTTACCTCGTCAACTGGTATTATAAAAGACAAAACTCACATTTTAAAAAATATATATTTTTATGGGTTAAGGTAATAGAGGGAAGTGTACGCAGTTTTTTTTTTACCAGCGATTGGTAGCACTGCCTTACCGTAGACCGGCTGGTGTCATGGCGAGTTGATAAAGAGTGTCGAGAACGATAAGCGTTGTGTCTAGCTCAATATCTGTGACTTACACAGGTTATGAACTATATTTGGTTAAGTAGACTACAATGTGTCAATGTATTTAGATAAGAGCGTAAGCCCTTGATAATAATCCGACAGTTTTACCTTCACAGTCACAGATTACGTCGCTTGTGGCCCGGTTCGGAAATAATACCTTTGCCGCCATCTAGCGTGAATTTTGTACTCCAAAGTTAGAGGCGGGTAAGTGTTCGCTTCACTGTCTATATTGCGCACACTTACTCGCCTGCGTACACTTAGCCTGCAATAGACTTGTAATATATTTTATTAACTTAATTGTAAATAATTTGCTATAGCGACCGATACACGGTAGTTTTTATTTCTTTGTGTACTGTGATACAGTTTCTGTCCATCATAATAGGAAAATATAACACGAAAAACCGACCGGCCTTGTCTCAACCAAAAGCAGTTTGACGATGCCAAAAAAATAATCAGTAAAGGAATAAGCCATAGAGTTGCTACCAAGATCTCTGGAGCTAAGTCAAGCAACAACATTAAGGTGGAAGTCTATCTGGTGCTTGAACTGCATTGCAGAGTTTTTTGAAATTCACGTTTATTCACGAAACTAAACGTGCACCCAATCATGGATGGGAGTGGTGTGTGGACTGTTTCTGACAAAACAGTTTAAGTTGTAGAAAACAAATGTGTGAAAAAAATAAAATTCAGCTGAGAGAGGACAGGTTGTAATGGGCGTATTTTTTGTGAACCCAACAGGAAATGTCCTGCCACCAGCTTTCATTTTTACGTGCAAACGGGATAAATCAGATCACTACAACAATGTTCCCACAGGATCCCTCGGACTGACAAGTGAATCAGGTTACGTGAATTCACAGTTTTTTCTTGTTTGGTCGCAGCACTACGAGAAACACGTGACGCCTTCTAATGAAGAAGCTGTCCTGTTGATTCTCGAAGCCTTGTCTGTCATTGTCCAAATCATATGAGCACAATCATAATATACTCTGCATAATATCCAATATCTCCGTTTCTGCATACACCTTACCTGCAAACTCTGCATGCCTGCATATCCTTATGCTCGCATATAATCACATATTCATAGGTGTGATGGTAATTTCAGATTAACTTGGATAGCTTTGTGCGAAGGGGGAAATGGGTTTTCTCGGTGTGCTCCAAGGTTTTTATATTAAAAACATATGAATATTTTATCATTTTAATTTTTTTAACTCCACCGAAAATGAGTAATACACTGGCACCTTCTAATTATATTATTTTGATTCATTCTTGATAGTGGATTAGATGCATCGTAGCTACATGTGAAAATGTGATCAAAAGCGCGCGTCCTTAAAGTATTGGTTTTCCTCTATCACGCACGTTTATCATTTTAATTTTGGGATCGCTGTTGTTGTCTTTATTCGACATTTGATTGAGCTCACTGTACTGGAGCAATCAGAATCTTCTCACTCCTAAGTACGAATATTCACTGTCTGTGTGGTTAAAATTGATATGAACTGAAACGCAGTTAACAATACAGTTCATAAAAGCGAAAAATATTGTTTTTCCATTGTTTACGATGCAAGGACTATTAGTTATTTTGTAAGTCTACAACAACGAACAAATCTAACAATACTGCATCTGGGTGAAACAAAAATTTAACATCGGTTGGGATAGGTGCTATATTACGTTTATAATTCGCAATTACCAACGAAGACTTATTTAAATATGTTATACACAAAAAAGGCAAACAAAAAACGCAAGCCTGTAATGTTACACTGAAAATAATCAGCAGACAAGTGACAACAGAACAGTTCTTAAATCATGTTTCTGAGTACCTGCAAGCGAAATTCTGTACCGTAATCAAAACGTTCGGTTTGTATATTGCAGTTTTATTTTCGTTGTGGCAACAAAACAAGAGTATTGCTGAATTTTTCCTGTTGTAGGAAAAAAGAAAAACATTCTTGCAGTGAGAACACTGATTTTACTGCATTAACTGTATGTATAGTTGCACATATAAACTGAAGCAGGACGATAACAAACAGTTATAATGCTATTACTATCTACAATAACAATATTTCGATGGTACCAACAAACCATCTTATTTCTGTCCCTACGTCATTAGTCTAAACTAAAAGTGCTAATGGGTAAAATAGGTTGGTTCGTACAACCAAATTTTTCTTCCTCGGCGTATCATGAAGAACAAAAAGAAAACGTATATGAATGTAATAATAAATCGATAATAGCCACAAGCAAGTCACTTGCGATGTCCTACGTCCCGGTATCAGGGTGAAATAAGTCCGGTGCAGTCCATCGACCGTACTTCTAAGTGGCTTCGAACAATGGGGCGGAACTGCCCAAAGAACGTCTCGTTGACGGCACGGCCACTAGGGGCTTAACAACTATCCCTGTCAAGATTGGAAAAGAAACGGCCTTGGCCTATACTTAAGGTGGGTTTACGACTGACTAAACAGAAACTTCAAGCCGTCTGCTTAAAATAGGAATCAATTTGTTCAAGGGTATTGGTTTACGGCTGTAGCGTGCGGGTGGTTAATGGCTGTAGCATGCGGGTGGTTAATGGCTGTAGTGTGCGGGTGGTTAACGGCTGTAGCGTGTGGGTAGTTAACGGCTGTAGCGTTAGGGCGTGTCAATTTGGAANCGGGTGGTTAATGGCTGTAGCATGCGGGTGGTTAATGGCTGTAGTGTGCGGGTGGTTAACGGCTGTAGCGTGTGGGTGGTTAACGGCTGTAGCGTTAGGGCGTGTCAATTTGGAAGGCAAAAATAAAAATTCGTGATTTTTATGGATGAGGGGGTCCAAAAATGTGCATTTTGATGTGTAATATCCTTATTTAAAAGATTTTTCATTATTCATAAAGATTTACCTTGGTAAATTTGCGCTTGATTATAATCTATATTGAAATTTCCGAAAAAAGGGGATAACTTAATATTAACTCCAACAAAATTTGCTCAAAAAGTAATTTAATGAGCTCAAACAATTTTATTTGTATTTTGTCTTTATTATGAAACACTAAAAACACATTGTAAAAAATCTAAAAATCTTCAACCAACAATATTTATC
>NQII01000543.1:561925-580834 GCA_002778355.1 Clitarchus hookeri | reverse complement strand
CATGCGGGTGGTTAATGGCTGTAGCATGCGGTTGGTTAATGGCTGTAGCGTGCGGGTGGTTTACGGCTGTAGCGTGCGTGTGGTTTACAGCTGTAATGTGCGGGTGGTTTACGGCTGTAGTGTGCGTTTTTTTACGGCTGTGGCATGCGGGTGGTTTATGGCTGTAACGTGCGGGTGGTTAAAGGCTGTAGCGTGCGGGTGGTTAGTTACTGTAGCGTGCGGGTGATTTACGGCTGTAGTGTGTGGGTGGTTAATGGCTGTAGCATGCGGGTGGTTAACGGTTGTATCATGCGTGTGGTTAATGGCTGTAGGTTGCGGGTGGTTTACGGCTGTAGTGTGCGGGTGGTTTACTGCTGAAGAGTGCGGGTGGTTAACGGCTGTAGTGTGTGGGTCGTTTACGGGTCATGTGCGATCTTGGCTCAAGGCATCGCTGTATTTTTTATCTAAGGTAAAAGTCAAGACGAAATCACCAATCAAGCGCAGCGACAGTTGTTGGCGGGAAGCTGTACGCGTATTTGCATCTTGGATTTATATTTTGTTGTGTCGTAAATTAGAATGCAATGAATTATTAAATTGGGTGGCAGTATTCTCGCGTGATCTGAGAAATGTTCCTCGTGATTTGGTTATTGGAAAAGGTTATCACATTTGCTTTTATTTAACTTTTTATTTCAGATTTATTGACCTAACTCTCAAATGTTGCCATCAGCATCACCTTTTATAAAACATCGGGAGATTTTTTTTTNTTTCAGATTTATTGACCTAACTCTCAAATGTTGCCATCAGCATCACCTTTTATAAAACATCGGGAGATTTTTTTTTCATAACGATTACACAAGCAGTAATCACAAATAATTAAATATATTTAAATAATATTTACTCTTATCAATTTTTTTCAGGTTATATAAGCTTATTTGGTTTCTTACGATTCTGATTGGCTATACTTGACAGTTCCTAGATCAAAAGTAAACTGCAGAACTTATTTTCCGTGTACTTAACGAGTCATAAGTGCAGGTCTTAATTCTTCAGTATTTAATCGTAAACTAGCCTTTAAACTGGGGTTCTTATGGGAAACTACAAGATAAAATCAGGACGGCCGGAGTGGTAATCGAAATTCCAGTCCTCCCGAATGCTGGTACAGGATGTTATCACTGCGACACCTGGGGAGGTGCAAAGTACATGTCATTCCAAAAAAAGGCTTCATGGGCCTGTGGGCATTCACCCCCTCCCCTCCCCGCCTCGCCAGGTCCTTCCAAAATCCCCCAGACCGGAAAGAGAAATGATGGTGAAATTTTGTTAGCCTTCTTTCCGAAGTAAAGAAAGGCTTTTGAGATCACATTCCTGCCTGTGTGTGCCGGTGTGTGCCTGTACGTATGTGAGTCCCCACTAAAAACTTTTGAACGCGGAACATAATTTTATCAAACTCGATACGCATATTATACTTAGTAAGGACATCTATCGGAATTGTATAGTTTCCGATAACGCCGAGCGCTTACTTCTAAAATGACGTCCATTTTAAAATTTCAACCGATTTAAACAAAATTTTTAATGTTAGCAGTGCATCTTGTAAGCATTGAATTTAGCGATGTATATTGTTTTTGGTTCTCCATTTTGGAAGATAGCGCCACATGAAATAATATATCCTTTAAGTTATATGTCGAAAACTACACTAACAATTCTCGCCAAATTTAGCAAGGAGTAATAGAATGGTAGGATATTAAACGTATAATATTGAAATTGATTAGGCAATTATTTTCAAAATGGCTGCTATAAAAATATTTTAGGTTTATTTGGTTTATCTACCATGCCGTTAGAAAAATTTCCACCATATTTTGTACGTTTTAAGCAGCTATTAGCACCATCATTTATGGCAACACATAGTCCCTTTCGTCTGCCTTTTTGTAAGATAGCGCTAGACGAATAAAACGGTTTTTTTTTTTCATATCTCGGGAAACACTTTACCAATTCCTACCCAATTTGGCAAACCATTAGTACTGCGGCAGGTTATGTGGACTGGTATTGTTAAGTACGTCGGACACTTGTTTTCGAAGTGGCGACTATATAGGCTTTTTAGCTTAGTATGCTATGCCGTCGAAATCATGTCATCAATTCCAGCTTAACTTTGTATGTTGGCAGTACATATTACAACTATCAAATATGTCTACATAAAGTATTTTTGTCCACCATTTTGTAAGATAGCGCAACAAGAATAAATAAAGATTTTATGTCACATCTCGGGGAACAATTGTCCAATTCCTACTAAATTTAACAAACAAGCAGTACTACGGCAAGTGATGTAAAATAAAATGTTTTAAATAAGTCAGACAGTTATTTTCAAAATGGTGGCCAAATATCTGTTTGAGCATTGTATATTATATTTACGAAACTATGAAATAAATTATGAACTTATCTTTGTATGCTGGAAGTACCTATTATAAACCTCAAATTTGTCTGTTCTTACCCTCATTTCTCTGCCATTTTCTAAGATAGTTTCACATGAAATAATAAAGTTTTTACCTCAGTATCTCGGGAAACAGTCAACTGATTCCCACCAAATTTGCCGAAGAAATTGTATTGTAATAGGCAATATTGATTTGTATGTTTAACGTTTTCACGAAACTTAACGGCGTTAAATAATTTTGGGTTAGTAACAAAACTCAACCAAACTTTGTATCCTGGCTCAGCTCTCAAGACCTCGATACCAAGAGCCGCCCAGATCTCTTCAATCACCCACTCTGTGGGTGCAGAAGTATTATTCATTAGAAGAAAAAATATGCATACAGATGTCCTCTGTAACCGGGCCTTCTTGAAAAATAGTGTCAGGTGAGAAAATGGGTCATTGCGCCATATTTCCGGAACAATTAAACTAATTTCCACCAAATTTCGCTCACCAGTACTGCTACAGAAAATCATGCAATCTTACATAATTTAAGTATGATCAGGCACTGTTTATCAGAATGGTGGCCTCAAAATATGTTGATAAGTTTGTCGTATATATTCGACAATTAAACCAAATTCAACCAAACTATGTATGTTGACGACAGCGTCTATTAAAAGCCAACTAAATTCAACCAAACTCTGTATGTTGACAGCGTCTATTAAAAGCCTCGTGTGCAGATCTTTTTTTTAGGCAAGTTTGTGAAATGGCATCTAGTATATAATAAATTAAAGACTTTATGCCATATCTCAGAAACCAGTCAACCGATTTACACCAAAATTTTCACACAAGTAGTGCTAAGGCGGGTCACAAAAACGTACGTGTTTTAAGTTGTTCAGACACTTAATTTCAAAATGATGGCCCTGTAAATATTTCAGGTTGGTAAGCCCTATCTTTTAAAACATTAGACTGATTTCACCAGAAGTTGATGCTCCGAACATGTCCTCCGTAATGCAGTCGATTGCACGCTAGCTTATGTTACGAGGTTTTCTGGCTTTGAACTCTGGGTAAGGCACGTGTGTAGCCTATTTATAATTTTCTCAATACTGTTGTATATGCTTCTGGTTTCATCACTAATAATATTGTTGTCTACGATACTTAAATGCCTAACTACCATCTTAACTTTTAAAAATTCATTAAAATGATTTGTACACATGTAGAGGAAAGTAGGCTCATTAGTTATATCAGTAACTACTTGTTATTAATTGGCTGTCATTAAAGTTACTAAATGGCTCTTTTAAATTAAAGTTTGCTAATTACGACTTTTGTTTTAATAGTAGTTAATAAAATATGTTCTGTTTAAATAAATCTACAAAGCTACACTCGGCACACGGTCTTGAAATACCAGTTTGTATTTAACGAAACTTGTAAGGACGTGCGTGTTTGGTCGATGACGATTTGCTGACGTGATTTTCCTCTCGTAGTTTTAATCTTGCTTCTGTGTGAATGTGGGTAGAGTTCCTCCTTTCCTGTTTCACAAAGTTTTTGGAACAGAATAATAATCGAGCGATTTCACTTAAGGACGCGTTCCCTTTAATAATTTGAATAGAATAAAACTTACACGTCCCTTTTTGTTGATTTTAAATCAACAATTAAAGACATATTTACAAATAACATTTAATTTAATAGAAAGTCTAAATGTATAGAGGCAAAATGTCGTAATGGCACTTCTCAACAACAATAAACTTGATTCTGGGACTGACATATTTTAATTGCCTATTAAAGTAGTGTTTTTTTATTTTGATGGAAACAAGAGTATCTCTTCCAGCTCTGTGGTAATTGCCTTCCAGTGTTTGAAACCAACAC
This sequence comes from Clitarchus hookeri, assembly GCA_002778355.1. NCBI lineage: Eukaryota > Metazoa > Arthropoda > Insecta > Phasmatodea > Phasmatidae > Clitarchus > Clitarchus hookeri. Next base: position 576,594 of record NQII01000543.1, on the reverse strand, counting down.
GCTCTCAATATAAAAGAGGTTTTTTTTCACAGCCATTTCTCAAAATTAATATGCAAAATTTAATGTAAACGAAAACAGCAATCACAGAAGTTTAAAAAAAAACTTTTTTCTAAATAATATTTCTGGTATCCTGTAGCTCTTCTATTAAAGAATATTCAAGTAGAAGCGCCACTCGTGTCAGTTTTTTGTTAGTAAAGTATAAAATTGTGTGCGTTTTCTTTGCGTGATTATCTACCAGCACGCTATGTTTGATAGCGCCGTGCAGCCAACAAATAAAATGTGTACGGACAGGAGTGCACGTGCATGTTTATAAATCATTCGAGGTAAATTCCGTATTGCCAGTACCCTTTCCGAACAGCAAGAGGCCGCCAGGATCCACTTCCACATATCCTGCATCCTGCTGACGATTTTGTTGGTGGGGCACATCCTGCCAGACATCACGGCACAAGCATGCGTGCTGCGTTCTGTTCATGACACGTTGCACTACGTGCGTCGAACTAAACGCCATCAAGATGTACGGAGACATGCGAAACTTTGCAAAGTTGGAACGTCAAGTCCGTATGAATGCTTAACGGTACTGCGATCAAATAACAGCTTTGACCCTCGTTGTAGCTTCAGCACGCGATCGTGTGACAGGGGTCTCTGTGCAGACACGAACGAAGCTTGGCTATCCGGCCAGGAGCTTGTGCGTGTACGATCCGTCCATCCTTGACGCCGGGGTAGAAGTGAAGAGAAGGTTGAGTTGAGGTAACTACAAGGTTCTAGGAGTGGTGAGGGGGAAGGGAAGGAAGAGTGGTAGATGGAAAAGAAACGTGCGGTTAGCCGCACGAAAGTGAAAGGTGCCCTTTTGAGCAAACAAAATCTTGATATCAGGCCCAACTATCTGTAATTGGTGTTTGTAGACACAACTTGCTGCCTTCCTGTGGGCCGCACGCGAAGAGGCCATCCGCGATTATAGCTTCCTGGCTTCGTCGCGAGATGCGTCACGACTGTTTACAACGCAGGGTGGCGTGGTTGCTATAAGCATGCGTGCCCGGGGCTGGCACCACAGCAGCGCGTCTTACTCTTACCTCGCTGCCTCTTTTTTTTTTAACCTCCTTAACTGAAAACATCAGATCTTGTCTATAAGTACATAAATGCAGTGGTGAAGGGCCGAGGGTTACAGGTTTTTGAAGTGAATCTCGTGAGTGATAGTCATCCCTCAAGTGTGACACGTAATGATAGGGTCCCAGAAAAAAAAATTAAGACACCTTACACTGTACCTCTATCAGACAATTGCCTTTCCTGGTGTTGACATTCTTATAGGACTCTTGAACTTCCTCAGTGCCCGAAGGCTGCCTTTTACCTTGTCTTGGACCAAACCCATCCATCATCTTTACTAATGTTTGAACCAGCTGCCACGTACGAGTCCGTCGAACGTAACCTGGGCGATCGGGAACGGCAGCGGCCCTGACACGTTGCTCAGAGTAGGAAGCCCCAGCAGTAACGCACAGTGGATAGCCCGTGTAACTCGACACTTGTCATGACACTCGTTGTGTCCCAACAGCCTGCTGGCGCGCCGTCGCCAAGCCATGGTCCCTGCCACAGACCTTCCGAACACTGATGCGACGCCCTCGGGCCATGTTTCGTCCTTCGCCACGCAACAGTGAGATTTCCTGCTTGAGTACCCGAAGAACCGAGCAGTGTTGGAATGCAGTAGGAACTGGCGGAGAGAAGTGTCGAAAGAACCTCGAGGAAACCTATCAGCCATAGGCATCGTCCCTTAAATTACTCATACGCGAAAATCTGGACACCGAATCCTCCTAGGATTTAACCTAAATAGCCATGGTGGGTGGAGAGACCTCCAATTAATGTATATCTAGGTATATAAATATTCTGCATATATACATTCATTAATTCTTCGGCAGCGTCTTTGTGTGCGTATATATTTCTTTGGCGTTTTGTAAGAAAAAACTTCTGAATGTTAATGTTACAAGGTTGTTATATTGTTTGGATAGATATACATAAACACCATGGCCATTAAGTCGTAGCCAAATTTCTGTTCTGTTGAATATCAAGGTCCACCAAAAATTTGATGGTGTGTAATTTGGCGCACATAACCTTCTACTTTCTATGGATGTGACAAGACAGTACCATCGTTGAAGGATTACGAAAGCAAAAGAGTAAAAATGTTAGAGTGGTGGTCAGTCATCGCCGGAAATGGACATTACTCAGCTGGAACAAATACTCCCGTATCAGAATAGCTGTTCTCCGCGGTAGGAATTCTACAGAACGTCGCACAGATCTTCTGGAAGCTTTAGACAATCATGCTCTGCCATGCAGACTTATGGCAAGGTCGGCAGCAGCATTCCATTGCGAAGTAGCACCTGCTGACTTGCCTCGTAGAGGGCGCCTTGTGGACGTTGCACAATCCGGGATAAACATCGTTACTTCGTTGTAAATTGATGCATCCTTCACAATAGTGTGAGGTAAGATAAGCAGGGCTCAGCGTCTCTTCCACAGTAGGGTCTTTAGAGACGAATCAAGTTTTCGGAAAGGAAGGAACGGTGGAGGGGAGGAATTGGCAATGGAACATTCCAGAGAAACATCTCAGCATTCATCTGGAGTGATTTCTGAATACTACAGAAAGCAGAAATCAGGAAGGTTGGATGGGGATTCAATCCCGCGTCCTTCCAGTGTAGCATCGCGCCACTTCTCTCGGTTTCCCGATAACGCGACAGCCCATAAGGCAAACTGCGTCTGAAACATTTCCTGATGCTGGAGGTGCAAAGTGTTAGAGCACTCATTCTAGCAACCTAACCTGTCCCCATGTGACTATGAGCTGAAATACGCACTGAAAGACCCATTGCGTGGCAAGAGATTCCAAAAACTATACGAAATTGGAACCTTAGTGAATCGCGAGATCCGACAAATTCAATATTGAGTAGTTGATGGATGGTATCTTCTGTCTTCCTCACTGGTAGCAGAGTGAAACAAATACTCACGGAGATTTCTGTAAAGGGCATTAATGTGTTAATGAATTAATAAGTGTCCAACATTTTTCCTCTTACAGTGGAGGATCAAAATAATGTAACAAGTTCAAATGTTCTCTTATCTCAGGCTCTTCAGAATTTAATAAATAATATAACACTAACCTTTCACGTAAATTGTAACATTTATTCATTGGTGCTACCTATTTGCCGGAAACACATCGGATGCCACGTTTAAGTAACTAACCTTTCTAAATACACACACAGACAAAAACGTTTGAGCACCTGTAAAATGAGCGGTGGTGCAGAAATGAAACTGCGTGTTTTGAGAGATTGTGTGACTTTATTGCGATGATTACAATGCCAGATCACACGGGCAACAGGGTTGGTAGTATGGACATACTGCTAGTTTCGCGTCACTAGGATGTAATATTCCCTCGTGTCTGGATGCATGCACCGATTCGATTCGGAAGGGAGTCTTACAGCCGTTGTACTCTTCCCTGAAACAAGCTAGCCCACAGCTGCTGTAGATAGATCTCAAAAGTCTTCGGATCGACCCCAGGTTGGAGTTGACGCGCGAACCAACTCCACGCCTTTTCCATCGATGACAAATTGAAGAAACTTGCTACCCACGAGGTTGGACCGACATGACACACGACACATGTGTTCGGAAGACACATGTGCTGAGTGTGGACGAGAGTCGTCATGTTGAAAAGCTGTACCTGGGTGTTCTCTCAGCCAGCATTGCTTACCTCCAGGTATAGGAAGTGTTGCCTACCAACCAGGCCATAGTATCGCTACAACTAAAACCTTTGTGTACGTTTTACACGAAAACTGTGAGTCCTAGAGAGTNGCCTACCAACCAGGCCATAGTATCGCTACAACTAAAACCTTTGTGTACGTTTTACACGAAAACTGTGAGTCCTAGAGAGTTGCAACGAGTGTGTCTTTTTAGCTAGTTATGACGTATAACTTGGCAACGTCAACAAAATATCTGGAAAGAATGCGGTCGCAGGTATTGGCCTTGCTCAAGGAGATAGGACGGAGGCGGGGAAGGCTTAGTGAATCAATCACAGAGAAGCAACAGTGTCACCGATACCTACTGTATAGTTTGCGCTCACGTAAAGTAAACACGTCAGTCTTTCGGGAGGTATTCACTAAAGAGTAAGTCATGGCATGTTCGAGTAAAAAAGTCCTACTATTACCAGTGAAGTCCAATAAATTATTGGTAACGTAATTTCGTTTTTTGATAACGAGAAAGTTTCTGGGGAAAAATAGTTTGGGNTGAAGTCCAATAAATTATTGGTAACGTAATTTCGTTTTTTGATAACGAGAAAGTTTCTGGGGAAAAATAGTTTGGGATTCCTTTGATTTGTGCGCTATTCGACGCACAATAAAAAAAATTTTATGTCCGCAGAAAAGAAATACCTACTTAAAAAATACCAATGTCTCTACTATGAAAATACAAGAANTAAAAAAATTTTATGTCCGCAGAAAAGAAATACCTACTTAAAAAATACCAATGTCTCTACTATGAAAATACAAGAATGTCTCAAAGTAAACAATATTGCTCCTGAAAAAGAAATGTCTAAATCAGAACTACTTTGCGTTGTCAAATGCCAAATCCCAGCTGCCAAGTATTACGTAGACAAACTTCTTCAAGCGGCCACGAAGTAGGCTGCCACCATATCACTGTCATTTGAATGCCATGAAATAAATCTAGAAAATTGCCAAATCTCGTGTAGCTGATAAAAATGTATCGCAAACAGCCGACCAGATAAAAGCGCTTACAGACGAGGCTATTGGCAGTATTTCAGAAAAAAGACTGGAAAATCAGCTGTGTCACATGTAAAAAGAGAAGAAACAGAATATTGTAAAAACGATCGTTGCATTGAAGGAGAAATATGAAGTGTCGTTATAAGTGTTGGTGGTGACAGCTATACTGACAATGAAAGCGATAGTTTCAACTATAATAGGTGTAGTGATTGCAATTGTAGTGAAAATCTTATGGTGCGCTTTTAGAAGTCGAAGTAACTTGCATAGAGTGAGTGAAGAGATTTGGGCGGTTCTTAACATCGAGGTCTTGAAAGGTGACGAGGGCGAAGCAAGGTGAGTATGGAGCAGCGCCGGAATGCAGGAGTAGGGGAAATGGGAGATCCCCGAGAAAACCCTCCGACCAGCGGCATCGTCCGGCACGATTCCCACACGCGAAAATCCGGGAGCTACCCCGCCGGGAAACGAAAACCCGGTTCGCCTTGGTGGGAGGCGAGTAGTCTACCCACTACAACACCGTGGTCCCGCCTTGCATAGGAAACGGCATGTTTAAACGACCTTTATTTGGTTAAGAGCGAACATTTAAAGTTTTACTGGTGTTTGGAGTGATATGTAACATTATATATGTGTATATATGTGTGTTTTCGAGTTGCGTCATTTGACTCGACTTATTATGTACGACAAAACAATCCACTCAATTGCGAGATGGATNCCGGGAATCGAAAACCCGGTTCGCCTTGGTGGGAGGCGAGTAGTCTACCCACTACACCACCGTGGTCCCGCCTTGCATAGGAAACGGCATGTTTAAACGACCTTTATTTGGTTAAGAGCGAACATTTAAAGTTTTACTGGTGTTTGGAGTGATATGTAACATTATATATGTATATATACGTGTGTTTTCGAGTTGCGTCATTTGACTCGACTTATTATGTACGACAAAACAATCCACTCAATTGCGAGATGGATTCCACGCAACATTTCTGAACATGTATGCCTTTATGAATATCAAATTCCTTGTGGTAACAGTTTCTATCGTGTTTTTGTGGTTCCAGTTTTTGCTCCTATCGATTAATTTATTCTTTATTAAGTTCTTGTACCATATTAAGGAAATTTTATAAATCGTTTTTGCATGTATGGCAGTTTATGCATTTTAAAACATCATCATTTCAAAATAAAACATAAAAACAAGGATTAAAAAAAGAAATGGTGTATACTTTGAACGAAATTTATTTTAATACAAGATAATTTTTACTGCAAATAATATTTGTAAATCCGTCAAAAGAATTCAAATTAATGTTTACTGTGCGTATAAATAATTACGCTTTAGATGTGTAGCTTGTCCCTTCTCGTATTTATTGCCTAACACCAGGCAGCTGTCTTTCTCTCACTCCAACAATTCTATCTTTATTCGCAAAAAACTTACAATGGTCTTATGGTATAATAATCTTATTCACCTCGAATGAACATTATAACGATGTATCTGTGACGTATCTATGTACTCGGGGATCATTAAACTATTGAAACCTCGTATGTCATATGATAAACGATAGGGACACCACACTACCGTGTTTGACATTCGCGAATGTGTGTAAGACGGTCCGTAGTAGTTTGTACTGAGTGTACCTGTCTTCCCCGCCGTGCGTCGCGTGAGGAGTGGGAGAGCTGCACCTTCCCCTCACGCGATCGTTTGTTAATTTCGTCGCACAATACTGCTAAATACGATGGTATCAAACACCAATATAACCTCAAGGTTAAAAGATTTTTTGCAATAACAAGATGAAAACAACAATTTTTTTTTACAAGACGGGGGTTCGTACGACGTACCATTCCTTCCTTTTATCTAAGATATTGGCTTAATTAATCCGTACACCAAATTTCGTTCTTCTAACGCAAGTTGTTTTCATAATATCCCACGTAATATGCTTTTCGGAATCTGTCTTTAAGGGCTTCTACAGCTCTTATTATTTGAGCTGAACCATAGCTGTCATACTTAAAATGTCTTCTTTTCACGTTAGTAGTCCCTTGGCACAGTTTGGCCACCTGTTTCCGATACACGTTCTATACGGAGTGTTTCAAAATTCGTGTTACAACGCTCTAGGGTTTGTAGTACACGTTAAATGGAATAACTTTTGCGTATAAACGCGGGGTCGAAAACGTTAGTTGGGTTGCTAGAAGGCGTGAGAGTATTATGGTATGCAACCCGCCTACACAACGTGATACGAGCTTTGAGGTGTGTAATGTCGTTCGGTTACTACCGGAAATGACATTGATGTGAGTATTTGCCGTAATTGGCTTACACAGTTTGTGGTGTTTTAGTTTTGTAGAGTTTGTCGAGATCTGGCGGTTGTTGTTTACACAATGCATTTCACTCTTCTTGCGTTTTATACTAAGCTACACATTCAGTTCAACATGGCGGCCTCCTTCTCGGATGCACAATTGACAACGTCGGAGCACGCTTTCTTTAGTCGCCGCCATTACATCTTGAGCAGCCTGAATGTTTGCGGTTGTGGCATGGATTCGCGCGATGAGTCTCATACACTAGCGACTTCATGTAGCCCAATAGAAAGAAGTTCGTGTTTGTGAGATCTGGGGAACGTGGCGGCCAAGGTACAGGCCCATTAGCGATTGAACTATTCGTTTCCAACCCCGTGTTTAAACGCAAAAATTGTTCCATTTAACGTGTGCTACTAGTCCTAGAGCGTTGTAACATGAATTTTGAAACAGTATGTATATAAAAATTTTCTATATTTACTTTTTGCATTTACTTGAATCGATATCGCCAAGATTGTTTATACCAACAAGACGCATAACCGACCCTACTGAAAAGCACCAATGATATCCTAATTATTACATATATTGTATACAAACGCTTGAGGCGTATTTTCGAAAAAATTATCGGCTCTCAAGACCTCGATGTTAAGAGCCGCCCAAAACTCTCCACCTTCCACTCGAACAAAGACTCCCAAATGAGTTTATCATAGCACAACCAACCAAATAAAAGCCGGAAATGTAACCATTTGCTTTTGTTGTTAAAGCAGGTTGGGGTATTCACAATGTCAGTTTTTTTCTAGCGAAAAAAATAATTGCCTAATTTGAAAGAAACTAGTGCTTTTTATTTACCATGATCTATGTGAAACTTAAGGAAATCATGTGACTAGCTAATCATGCACTCGTGAAATAGTTGTGCGTACTTGATGTTGAGAAAACCAAATAGGTGTTTGGCCCAGCACATTATTTCCAAACTTTGATCAAGGGAAGTTATGCGGATGTTTGGGGTAAGAACAGTTTGGTTGTGTAAAAAAAGATATGGTTGAATTTTAACGAATACACTCCTCCAAGTCAATTTGTATGGTACCAGCAACTAAATCTTCTCTGTGCATTGGCGTCAGCAGAAATAAATAATCGAATGCTACAGACTGGCTACGTTCCAAAATTTCGGGGATTGCATATGAACACCACAAGCCTTGCCTCATTTAACAGCAGCACTCGTCCCATACTACTGGCGCGATTGTCAATGAAACCTTCCTATATGGTGATTTTTTTTTCCCAGTGGTAGTAATACGAGGGCTACTGAATGTATTTATGTTTGTTGAAGACATTCTGCGATCACAATACGCTACTTTCCCTGACTTGAGAACCCAAGATCTAGTTTTCAGCAAACTAATGCTCGCCCGCAAGCAGTTTTGGTTACATAGGAGATAGTAGTCATTTCACTAATAATGGTATGTGCCATAATCGATTTCACATCGTCAGGGGCTTGTACCGTCTTCAAGCATACATGAATCCATACACTTTACAGCTGCCGACTGACCCCTGCAGACTGACTTGCACTGCAGAATGACCCCATTTGTGGAGCAACATAGGTCATTTGTATAGCAAAATGGGTATTTTGTGGAACAAGACATGTCATTTGTGGAGCAAGGTTTGTCATGGATGGAGCAAGATGAGTAATTTGTGGAGCAAAATAAGTCATTTGCGGAGCAAGATTTTTTATTTGTGAAGCAAGATTTTTTATTTGTGGAGCAAGATGGGTCATTTGTGGAGCAAGATGGGTCATTTGTAGAGCAATTTGGTTCATTTGTGGAGCAATTTGGTTCATTTATGGAGAAATATGGTTCACTTGTGGAGTATGATGGGTCATTTGTGGAACATGAGTTCAATGGGAACGAAGAAATTTTCTGGAAGAAACTTTTGAAGATGTAACTGCATGGTAATGTGATGAAGTAACTAGATAAAATGTCTGGTTGAATGCATGCATAAAATGCTTAAATCTCACTGATTAAATGTGTTAGAAGATATATATAATATATATATTTATAGTAATAGCTAGGCCAAGTAGATACACAAGTTTCTACTGTAAATATAAAATAAATTAAATTAATTTATATATAGCAATTATGTATAATTCCTTATNCATTTGTGGAGCAAGATGGGTCATTTGTAGAGCAATTTGGTTCATTTGTGGAGCAATTTGGTTCATTTATGGGGAAATATGGTTCACTTGTGGAGTATGGTGGGTCATTTGTGGAACATGAGTTCAATGGGAACGAAGAAATTTTCTGGAAGAAACTTTTGAAGATGTAACTGCATGGTAATGTGATGAAGTAACTAGATAAAATGTCTGGTTGAATGCATGCATAAAAATGCTTAAATCTCACTGATTAAATGTGTTAGAAGATATATATAATATATATATTTATAGTAATAGCTAGGCCAAGTGATACACAAGTTTCTACTGTAAATATAAAATAAATTAAATTAATTTATATATAGCAATTATGTATAATTCCTTATANGATACACAAGTTTCTACTGTAAATATAAAATAAATTAAATTAATTTATATATAGCAATTATGTATAATTCCTTATAAAGTCATTTCTGCTTCTCTGAAAGACTTATTAATTCAGTGATGTAAACAATCTATTGAGAAAGTCTGTTTTAGATACAATTTATGTATGTGCAGAAGGAGGGCTATGGTTAGATCTGAAGTATTATGTCTTACTCGAGTCGTTTATAATGGATGAGTTCTATATGGCAAACGAATGAAATGAGGGGAATATTTTTGTTCAATGTTTCGTAACTAGTTCGTTGGCCTGGTATGTTGACTTGGTAAGTTAGTATGACCCTTTGGTATAGTCAGCTATGGTATAACTGTGAAGCGAAAATTTTGCTAAGATATTGTGCGAAGAGGTTAGCTACCAGACTCTTATTAGAGACTTCTTTCGAGATTGTCCATCATCATTTGTATAGGTGGGTGATATGGCAGGTTGCTCTAGCCAGTTTTGCAGGAATTGGTCTCGTCAGGAGCTAGTCTTGTGCTCAGTCAGTCTCGCCAGGAACCAGTCTTGGGTGGAGTTGGTCTCGGGTGTAGTAAATCGTCTGGTAGTGTGGTTCATCGGTATGGCCCCTTGATGTGACCAGATAGTAATATACAATTGTATGGACTGTGATTTTTCTCGATGTTTCGAGTTTCTCATTAAGGTCAAGGTCAAGGTCGACAACAACCAACATGGTTTACTGTGGTGGTGAAATCTATAATTGTTATACTAGCATCACCAATATAATGAATAAGTAAAAAAAATTACAAACCACAAACAATATGTCTGCATACAATGGAATGAGCAACGGTGAGGGGNTATAATGAATAAGTAAAAAAAATTACAAACCACAAACAATATGTCTGCATACAATGGAATGAGCAACGGTGAGGGGGGGGTGGACGCCTACCGGCTAATTAACCAATGAGAAACATTGTTTGGGGGCTGTGTCGTCTGCTGGACGTGGTACTGTGTAAACCTCAGGAAATTTAAGATTCTTTAATCATTTTTTAAATAAAATTTTTAACAATTATTTAATAATTTTTTATTAATTTTGAATAATATTTTTATAAATTTTTTGAGTTTTTTAATTTTTTTTTAAATTTTTTGGAGAATTTTGTGATTTTTGGGTTTAAGGTCACTGTCATAGGGTCAAGGTCAAAGATAAAGTTCATGGTTACTTAGATTCAATACAGTGGTTGGGTGATGTCATAAAATTGTGGCTGGTAAACTCCATATCTCCGTCGTCGCAAAGCCAAAACATTCAAATTTCTAATGTTTTAAAAAAAAATTTATAATTTTTAAAAATTGTTTTTAAAATGAATTTTTTATACATTTATTAACTGCATTTTTATATATCTTTGAAAATATTTATATATTTTTTACATTTTTATAATCTTTGGGATTTTTTATAAAAAAATTTGAGTCCAGAGTCGACTAAAGTTACGGGAACAGGGTCAAAGTCAAGGTTACATGGATCCAAGATCACAGTTGGTTGATGTCAGTAATTTTTTCCTCGATTTTTTTTTTTTTCGAATTTTTTTGTGGTCAAGGTTATTTGAGGTCACCGGGTCAATGTCAAAGGTCAATGTCAAGGTGACCAGCATCCAACATGGCGGACAATATGACATCCAGCCTACCGAAATGACAAAGCATGAACGGCTCTGAGGCTCCGATCCCGGATTCCATTGTGCCAGAACGAAGATAATAACGTTATACAAAAAATTTTAAATTAAAGAAAAATGTTATTTTATTTTCTGAGATCCCGTGAAAGATAAGTACATATTAAATATTATCGGCCTTATACCATTCTCAACATGTCTCTCCGTTTTGTTGTTAAATTTAAATTATATTTAAGGTACAAAAGTCCGTGATTTTAAAATTCAAGAAATGTCATGTTGGACGGGCAATTCAATGTGTTCTATGCAGGATCATGTATCTGCAGAGAAAATAAAATGCTGGACTTTCCTGCTGCTGAACCGCGACATTGGCAAGCACGCTACCCAATGCCAGAAGGTGTTTCACGGCATCTAGACGGCATCAATACGGCACCAAGACGGCACCAAGACATACAAGCCCACGAGACCAGAGTCGTGAACAAGCTTCGTTACGTCATTGGAAACTCTATCCGAGAAACCGCTGAAAGTAACAGATTTGCCAATAAAAATGACAGGCAAGAGCAAAGTAACATATTACCGAGGCGAGAGCAAAAAAAAAACGCAATCCACTTACTGAAAGCGGTAACAAAGGAAGGATCACTCCATTAAATAAAGATAATGTGCAGAGCATAAAGACAGTCAATTGACGCGATAATGGTTACAAAGGAAAATAAGGAAATAGGGTGCGTTCCCAAAAGCATCTTGATTATCACAGATATCAAGTCGCTTGGTACAACACCAGCAGTAATGCAATTTTATTGNTCGTTCCCAAAAGCATCTTGATTATCACAGATATCAAGTCGCTTGGTACAACACCAGCAGTAATGCAATTTTATTGTATGAAATTTCACCTGAATACGATTGACATTTTATAAAATTAAGTTGACAATTACAGAAAATACAATATACACTGAAGAGCCAAAAAAAAACTGGTATAGGCGTGCGTATGCAAATACCAGAGGTATGGAACCAATCAGAGTAACGAGATGCGGTCGGCAGCTTTATCGTTTACTGCTGCTACAATGGCAGATTATCAAGATTTAAGTGAGTTTGAACGTGGTGTTTTAGTCGGCGCACGAGAGATGNTTTTTTTTTTTTTTTTTGCTCTTCAGTGTATTTAATTAAATAACTATCAGTTTTTTTTTTCAACGAAAATTATTTTAGATATCTTGCAAAGCAGGTTTAGCAAGATCAAAGCATGTTAATAAAATATTGGTCACCAATAAATCTTATAATTACATTTTGACGGAAATATTTAAACATTGCTGGGCAAATAAACCAATGTTTAGAAAAGTTAGCAAAGACGTTATTTACCTTTGATTTGACATTTAATATGTAATTTAAATGTTACGATGGAGGGAAATAAAAAATAGCTGCTTTGCCAAAGAAAAACCCGACAAATTTTCTCTGACAGAATACAACAAGGTTCAAGAAAAAAGAAAGAACATTAAAAGTTAAGCGAGTGCAAACAAATGGCATATTTGACCAATCACTTATTTTCGTGTCATAGATTACTCACTAATGTCAAACCCGGCAGTCAACTAGAGGCTTTTATGTTTTATGCCACTTTTCCAGTAGTTTTTTTATATTTTTGCTGTTATTGCTTGTTCTATTCAAGTTAACAAAAATAATATTCGGAAAGATAGGATTAAGTGACGTAAACACCCATATTAATATTAGTTCTCAACTGATAGATATTTATTTTCACCTAAGTGCTGCGTGTAATTGTCATTAAAAAACATCATGTGTTATAGTTACGACATTAAGGTTCAGTAGATAATAAGACAGGAAATCATGTATTAGGTATNTTAAAAAACATCATGTGTTATAGTTACGACATTAAGGTTCAGTAGATAATAAGACAGGAAATCATGTATTAGGTATACAAGAAAATTCATGAAAAAAATATTCCTCAAATGAGTGCGTATGATATACTGTAACGTTCATTGTTTTATGGATCTTAGTTTCTTTATGTAAAACATTGTTTTCGTAATAGCTTTATTTTAAACAGTGTGTAATTTTTGCAGTCAATTTATGCCTACAACCTTATGAACGACTTCTATACAGAACACGTGAAATTTTAGCTGTATTTATATCAGTTAGTAATCTGTTACTGTACTAAAGGAATANCGACTTCTATACAGAACACGTGAAATTTTAGCTGTATTTATATCAGTTAGTAATCTGTTACTGTACTAAAGGAATAGCCTTTCTTTTTTTCCCCGTTTGCCCATCTATGGATAAGCAAAACTATTTCAGTGCGGTATAGAAAAAAAGTTTATATAATTTTTGTTGGCTTTTACAAGGTAACTTTTCTTATCGTGTCGNTATTTCAGTGCGGTATAGAAAAAAAGTTTATATAATTTTTGTTGGCTTTTACAAGGTAACTTTTCTTATCGTGTCGTTTCAAATCTACTTGAAACAACGCAAAATCGCAAATAACACGTTATTGCAGATAATTACGATAATCTACGATTTCCTTCAGAATATTGTGTGATCCGAGAAATCGTGATACAGCGATAATTTACGGCAGGAAAAATGGGCTACTTATTTGCTTGTCTTCCCTTGCAGTCGCTAATTACGTAACTTCTCTAATAAATGGCTGCGCTGTCCATTTTTCTTCTTAAGAAACGCACCCACTTGAAACAACAATTGATTCTTCGGTCTATTATAAAATAGATAGTCGGTAATTAGATGATATCTTTCTAAAAATAATTTTTCGCTGTCACAATAGACTTGTTAACAGACGTCCGTTTGGCAAACAAATGACTTCTGAAAGCCATGCTGCCGTCCCTTCCACCCTTCGCATCCCCTGCTTTCTCCCTTCCCCCACGGTCGCAAATGGCGGCGGCAAAGGACGTAATAAATTAGTCTTGCCGGCCACGCAACAGATGGCGCGCAGCAGGCGCTAATTAGAGTAATTAATGATGTGCGCGTGCGCGCGGGCAGCCGAGGGCTTCCAGGGTGGCCGCTAGGACAGTCGGGCGCACGTGACGTTACAGCATGTGGTCGCCCTCCAGAGTCCCCGCGCACCCTACCGGGCGTGCCGCTAAGCTCAAAACACGGGTTACAAACGCATTCCCGTTCCTCGAGGAGAAGTTACGTGCGCCTAAAGTACAGAAGCAAATGAGCGCTTACGGCCACCGGTTCAAATTAAAGTTAACACAGAGCTCTTTATGTTTACTTTGCGTCAACTCCGTGTCAAATTTAATACCAAGATCGTAGTTATGTTCACATTAGAGTTATGAATGATATGAATTCCAGAGTGCTACCAAATATATCTTAGATATATCTGTATTGCATACAAGAGGGGGCAGCGGTGGTGCAGTGTCCAGGGCGCTCGCCTCCCACCACGGCGGTCCGGGCTCGATCCCCGGCGGGTTCACTCCCGGATCCTCGCATGTGGGAATCGTGCTGGACGATGCCGCTGGCCGGCGGGGTTTCTCGGG
>NQII01000543.1:549978-561910 GCA_002778355.1 Clitarchus hookeri | reverse complement strand
CTGCATTCCAGCGCCGTTCCATTCTAGGGCCTCACCTCTGTCATGCCCGGGGATGACGGTCACCTACGGGTCCCATCTGGAAAGACCGTCACTCGGAGGGTGTTGCCTTGCCCTGAGTGCACTCCCCACACGCCATTATTATTACTATATTGCATACAAGTGTCCATGATAAACTAATATTTTTTTATTTCATTTAAATTGGCTCATATTCGTGTTTCACTCGCGTGAAATTCTCAACCGATGCCAATAACCCAAAATGTAATCCAGACGCAAAGTGGTTAGATGGTAGAAACGAAAGTGAATGATGTAAACAAAATACAACAAATAGTTTATAAAGATTTTGTGGCAGTTACTATGTTACCTTTACGTTAATTTGAAGTTGATTAATCTTTCCTCACGCAAATTTTGATTTCGCATCAGATCACTCATAATTTAAATTGAATGCACTGTTGTGCGACCCTTACCTGAATATATCGATAAAGGAAAGTAAATATGTCTTTAGGGTGACATAGGATCGTGCACCAAGTGCCTCATAGCCTCTATGTTTAGTGTCTAGACCCATTTTTTAAATGGGTTTTAGTTACGTCAATACAAAACAAAACAGAGTCTTCTCGATATATGAATACGTTCTCCAAAACAAGGCTTACAAGGCGAGAGGTGTCTAGAAATTTGTATCGTAGACATATCTGAATTAAACGTTCATTTCATTTTAAAACAGAATGTGAAAAAATTTGTCACTCTTTTTTGTTGAACACGTGTATTTATAACTGTCTGGTACGCATTTCACGTGCCGATTGACGGCACCTTTTAACTTCGCACGTTTCCGCGCATCAAGGTTCAAGGCGACGGTAAAGTTGTCTCATATAAGCCTAACGAGACGTGTAGACGTATCTAAATTGCGAGTCATCTCGGTGGTTAAGTCCGAGGCACCACCGGGTCGTCCTTCTTGAAGAATAATCATAACACATTAGCCATCGCGATGAAGCCCATTACATGGACAGGGAGGAGAACATTTAATAAATTATGTTTGGAACTGAAAACAAGCACAAATGAACAGTATTTATAAGTACTGTTGACTTTGTGGTTATAACATGCTGGTCTTCTTCCACAATGAGAACAAAGTATGATAGTAGGGACCACCAAGACTGTTGGAATAGCGACAACAATCTGTATGGCGGGTTGCAGACGTCATATAAAAATTGTTAACATAAATAGTAATACCAATAGATGTGATGGTTGTATTAATATCTGTGATTATATATTAGCAAAGGAATAAATATTCTTCGAATTGCTTTTGTTCACAGTACATAAATATTTCTTCGTGCCAATAGCAACGTTTCAGCGATATTAATTGTTTTCCGTCGCACATTGTAAATGTCCAGTACCGAACTGCTGCCCTCATACAAACATTAATAAACCGATATATTCTGCAGTTACGTAACTGCAATTGACCAAATGTTCACACGTTTAATGTAATTTTCGATTGTAGTGACTAACCTCAATTCCTCCCAAGTAGCTGACAGTATATTCTGGCCCATGTTACTGTTATAAAAAGTAGCCGGAACTCAGTAAGGCAAAGTGGTCGTGTGGTAAAGAGCTTCAGACAAGTACCACGCCGGTGCGAGCACGAGTCTAGGAGTCGTCGTAACATTTTTTTTGTGAATATAATTTTGAAAGATTTGTTACTTCGCTAGTATTTACTAATCACTTTTTTTTTCCCCCAAGCACAAATTTTCTTAACAATGTACAACAAGATCGTCTGCCGAACTATCGTGGCAACAATGCAAAGCCTTCGTAGTCGTTACTACATAGATCAAACAAACATTATGCCCGTGACAAGCCTGCTTTGCAGTGGTCCGAATCACTGCTCCGAACTCAGTGCTACGTTTCTCTAACTATGTTGATAGAAAAAAAACATAAAATAAACCTTAGTTTGTAACAAATTACCATTACGTTTCTGCTCTTCTGAAGATAACATTTTCAAGGCGTTTCTCCTTGAAATAATGGCTGTTGAGCATATCTTCATGTCTATTTGTGTGCTCTCTTAGTGTGAATTGTTCCTGAAAACTCTACAAAGAAATTTTATGTCGAATTGTTTAAAAAAATTAGTAGGAAAATATTTTTTTTTGTCGAAACTGGCTAAACTATAAAACTAACTGCGAAAATATTGTTTAGTCACAAAACAAATTACACCACTTTTTTCTGCAGATTTCTGTAGTCATATTTATTACGTTACTCGTTCACCCTGAGAATTTTTTTTTATAAAACAAAAGGTTTTTTTTGGCCCTACCAAATTAATTGTTTCTATAGTCGGTTCACGACGGGAAGAAACTTTAGAAAATCAACATTTGAAAAAACACCCTAGCCGTTAGCTACATGCATATAACATTACAAGCAGCGGCGAGCGCGGANGCCTGCTTTGCAGTGGTCCGAATCACTGCTCCGAACTCAGTGCTACGTTTCTCTAACTATGTTGATAGAAAAAAAAAACATAAAATAAACCTTAGTTTGTATGTTTAATGGTAATGCAAAGACGAGAAGACTTCTATTGTAAAAGAAGGCGTTTCTCCTTGAAATAATGGCTGTTGCGCATATCTTCATGTGTATTTGTGTGTTCTCTTAGTGTGAATTGTTCCTGAAAACTCTACAAAAGAAATTTTATGTCGAATTGTTTAAAAAAATTAGTAGGAAAATATTTTTTTTTGTCGAAACTGGCTAAACTATAAAACTAACTGCGAAAATATTGTTTAGTCACAAAACAAATTACACCACTTTTTTCTGCAGATTTCTGTAGTCATATTTATTACGTTACTCGTTCACCCTGAAAATATTTTTATAAAACAAAAGGTTTTTTTTGGCCCTACCAAATTAATTGTTTCTATAGAGGCAATAAAATATTTTATTATTGAATCCAAATNAAAATATTTTTATAAAACAAAAGGTTTTTTTTGGCCCTACCAAATTAATTGTTTCTATAGAGGCAATAAAATATTTTATTATTGAATCCAAATCATTTCGTTGTTCTTGTTTGGTTGTCCCAAACAAAGATTTGGTTGGTGCAACTAAATATTTGTTTGGCTCTAAGTTCATTAAACAGTTTCGGTTAGTAAAAAAAAAAAATCAGATGCTCGACCGAGATGCGAGTCTAGTTCATCCTGACACTAGCGCTGCGCCTTATCAACGGNTGGCGGAAGGATACAAAATGGGCTTGAAAGTAGATCTTTAGCAGGGATTCAAGAAAGTCTCTTCCAGTCGTGAACCGACTATATAGAGGCAATAAAATATTTTATTATTGAATCCAAATCATTTCGTTGTTCTTGTTTGGTTGTCCCAAACAAAGATTTGGTTGGTGCAACTAAATATTTGTTTGGCTCTAAGTTCATTAAACAGTTTCGGTTAGTAAAAAAAAAAATCAGATGCTCGACCGAGATGCGAGTCTAGTTCATCCTGACACTAGCGCTGCGCCTTATCAACGGCAGCTACCGTAACTACTGTTGAAGTAAGAATGTTCTGAATACCGGACAACGAGTGCCAACAAATATTTCAAGTTTTGCAGCCCTACTTCTTAGTTTCCTGTTGAACCTGCTTTGTTGGGACGTTCACGCCATTATTAAGCACCAATAGATGCACTTGCAAATACTGTTACTACCGTAATTCCGTAATTACCACCCAAAATTCAAATAAGCTCTAGAGCTGTATTTTAGAACGAGGGCAATCAAATGAGCGGCTAAACAAATATACACAGTTGAATCAACAAAATGTTTTTTTTTTTTTGCAGTCTAATTGATTTATTTGGCCAAACACAGAGATTTTGATTATTCAAACGTGTATTTTGTTTGATGAATAAAATAAATTTCGTTGCTTTTCAATATTTTTTTTAGTCAACAAAATACTTTGTTGGGGCAACTAAATATATTTTTGGTCCTATTCAATGAAATATGTTGTTGGCTGTTCTCTCAGTGCACCAGATCTAAAAGTAGTGTTAATTTATTAGTGCGTTTCTGTTGTAGTATTTTGTGTAATTTTATAATTAATTTTTAATAATAATTTCAAAGTTGGGGCAAGAAATTTGGTTAATTCAACTTTAATAAAGTATTGTTTTCCTCGATATGCATACATTTAAAATTTAGTGGCCTGTGTGGTAGGGAAACGCAAATTAATGATNTAAAGTATTGTTTTCCTCGATATGCATACATTTAAAATTTAGTGGCCTGTGTGGTAGGGAAACGCAAATTAATGATCTGTCAGTATTCTACAGTAAAGATAACGGAAATCATGTTGAGAGGGGTATATCTTTATTTTAACCGTTAAGGACCGAACTCACGGATTTCCGAACGCCATCAGGCATGAAACAAAGTGTTTTAAAATATGCGGTTTGTAATTTAAAGAGTTATGAAATAAGCATCGAATCAAATAGAGTATATTCCAGAATATATTTACTTTATTATNTAAAGTATTGTTTTCCTCGATATGCATACATTTAAAATTTAGTGGCCTGTGTGGTAGGGAAACGCAAATTAATGATATGTCAGTATTCTACAGTAAAGATAACGGAAATCATGTTGAGAGGGGTATATCTTTATTTTAACCGTTAAGGACCGAACTCACGGATTTCCGAACGCCATCAGGCATGAAACAAAGTGTTTTAAAATATGCTGTTTGTAATTTAAAGAGTTATGAAATAAGCATCGAATCAAATAGAGTATATTCCAGAATATATTTACTTTATTATATTCAAACAAAGGTGGGGGCACTCCAGGATGACACGAATGACGATGAAAAGTAACCATGATAAGTAAATTAGTCACTGAAACTGCCCGTCAAGCTCCAATGATGCCTTCTAACAGGAGGTATCTGACGTGTTCGTTGACTTGGGGAGGGGGGGCTAGAGCTCTAAGGGCGATCCTTGCATGTACATCGAAAGTCTCGTCGACTCTAGAGGCTATGCGTGTAGCATAGAACAGGTGTGCAGTTTTCCAATTAGCAACTTGACTCTGCGAGATTTTCAGCGCTAACCCAGACATTTTGTGGCGTATTAACGAAAAATTAATTTGTGCTCCTCAACCTTGTATTACTTGTAGTATCCCGTTAATGAAAGTGAAATAAAACCAAATTTTGCTATCCATTTTGGCGGTAAAATTGTTTAATATAACTTATATGCGAAGGTAAAAATATGACACGTTTAATCTATACGTTTAAACGCCGTTAGAATTCACGTACCTTTCTGATACGAGAAGATGAAATAATTTACAGTTTAAAATTAGTTACATATTCCAGTGAATTAGATAACATTTCAGAACCATAAATTCTGAAATAAAATACCAGCTGCGCAAAAAGAAACACTATTGTACTACCTCTCAGTAATTAAATTACCATTTGTGTAATGATGAAACATTCCATAACCGTTTTCGAAGATACAGGAAAATCCATTTCACCAATAGTTTATACTTAGTGAGAAAAAGATAGGTTTAGCACGTTGAGTGTGGTTGTTCACACATTCACATTTGAAAACACAACCTGGGGCTTTAAGCCCACATTGTCTCTTGCTTGTTTTTGAGGTACTCTAATCTCCAGGGTCACAAATAATGCCACTTTGTTATAGGTAAAATAAGAAATATTTGCAACAGCGAGGGAAGTTAATTTTTCTATTTGTTTTAACTAACTCTGCTTATTTTATCGAACTCACTATTACAGATATAATTATAAAACGGGCTTTGTTGACCCAACGAGAAGGTTTCTTCAGCTGAGTATATACTTAGTTATATGCGCGAAAGATTTTTTTTTTAAGTTCAACACTTTAGCAAGAAAAATATTTTGCAACAGCATCTATACATTTTTTGTAGTCAAAAACTGTTTCTCTGTGCGTTAAGTTCATTTGCGTTGATCATAGTGTTGTCATTACATATGCACGTTGGAGGTTTTTTTTTTTATACGCTGGACAGTCTAAGTTGCCAGAAAGTAAATTATGCTATTTCCTAAAATCTATTCTCCGTAATATAAAAAAGGCAAAATACCAAAACATTAAAATGCTGTGGCATGAAACGCCAAAGTAATATGAACAACAATTTTTCACCTCTTTCTTTGAAAATACGAGGGTTTGTCTCGGGAGAGGTAAAACTAATGGGCTGCGTTAGGAGCTTCTTTCAGTCCATTCTAATTGGTCGTGGCTGCAGAGCAGAAGAAAATACAATAGGGTGGGCAACCCAAGGTCATAACCCCTACCCTCCCGTCGCCCTCTTGCTGTCAAGCAAGTGACCAGGACAGGTGTAACACATTAGGAGTTTTAGACTCCTCGAAGTGCGTAATCATCGATGTTTCCAAACGTCGATAATTTAAACGAGGGCAACCATTACTTCCACGTCTGACGTCTGTTTCCAAGTCGACATGAAATATGCCTCCCTAGCAGAGGTCAGAGCGGGATAGAAAAACAAAATATAGAACGAAAATTAATCCGGTGGTTGCAGCAGGTGCTCGACAGAAAAAAAAAGTGTTCCTATCTCTTTATCGTAACTCATAGATTAATATTTTATAAACCGAGAAAACTTGGGTAAGAACTTGCTGGTGTAGGCACAGTAAATATGACAAAAATTAAGAGAGAATACATCCAAGAATATCTAAGCTATATGGGTGTGCAAATTACGCCTGTATAAAATATCATCAGACTAATTGCATGCAGAACTGAAGTTTCTCAACGCAGAACTGGGCAATAGTTTTTTTTCTTTATCGACGACTTGCCTTTGTTGCATCCTAACTAGTTAAATACGGAACAGAAAACTCACAGCAAGGAAGTACAGCGGGTTGCTCCTAAAAATGCAATGCATACATCAATCAGGAACGCTTCAAATAGTATAGTATTTGACTGGGATATAAACACTAACTCCTAGGATGAGATTCAAGCATGCTGAGCGAATGTTGACTGACTGCGACTGCACTTGACTGCAATGGACAACCTCGTGTTGTTGAAACTACATATATGATGTCCTGTACCATTTAATAGGGTGATATAATGAGTCACTGGAGCTAAAGAATCGATTATTGACTGCAACACTTTTGTTCCAAAAATCGACCTCTCCAAGAATTCATTGTTAAATGTGTTCCTTTTGCCACAGTTAATTGCACACTAACGCACAGTAATATCAGATATAGCTCCTCCTAATCGAGTATAGTAGACAGAACTGCAAAATATTTTAAACGTCATACAGTAATGAAATAATAAAATTACAACTTTTAACCACAAAACATAAATGACTGCATTATCTTGCGCTCCCAGTTTATGGAGTTTGCTAAGAGATAATTAGCTTTTATTTATGCTGAAACTGAGCCCGAAGAACAGCGTCTTTTGTCGTCGGGGCATCGCACCAAGAGGACGTCTGGAGATGTGTGTGTGTCCGGCCGTCGCTAACCGCCGTCTGAATCCGCCTACGGCAACGTGAATAAGGCGGGGACTCTCCGACTAATTATTATCAGAAAGGGGCATGGTATTATACATTATTATAATTAATTAGCCAATATCCTCTCAATCCATTTAAGTCTCCCCCTCCCCCCAGCCCGGTAATTTTTGTAATATTAAATGTTCAAAAAAAGTCCCATCTTTTACTGTTATTCTCTACCTAAATCTGAGTTATGTTTCACGCTTATATATCTCTTTTGAGGTATGATAATGAATCATAAATTATATCATAACAAATTGATAAAATGTCATTAGTCTTTACACAGACGTTCATGTGTGCGTGAATGCATATCGTTTTAATGACACCTTGAAAGTAAAATGTTTTCATATCAATCATTTGGGGAGAATAGATGCATCCCCTAAGCGCACCCCTTGTCCTGCTGATACTGCTCTCTACATGTAATTTCAAAAAAAGTAATAACATAATTGCCGACAAACGTTTGCACACTTTGATAATGTTCCGTCTAAGGGAAATAAATTTATAGGCTAGTCACGGTAAGGTAAGAACTTTTTAAAGCCCTCTCGTTTGGAATAATAGTCAATAGATATATTTTATTTTAGCCTTAGAAGTTAAATTCCGAGTGCGATGAAATATACATGCTATGTTTATTACTTACATAGAAATATTTATTTTAAAAGGTGGTTAAATGATACAAATTCGCTAAAAGTAAAAAGTAACTAGGGCCTTAAAAGTGCTCACTTTACCGTGAACAGCCGATACCATCATTAATTTTAATATATGTTAACTGCACTAAATTTCAAGCCAAAATCATTTTTCTTTCAAATATCGCCTGGCACGCTGTGGCATCATAAAATGTTCTGGGTGCGAGAGTGATGTGGCAACACCGCAATGCTGAGTGATGTGGCAACACTGCATTGCTGAGTACGTATCAAGCACCATCTAAAGAGCTGCCCCGCCCAACGCAGGAAACAGCCGTATGATGTCAATGAGATGACGAAGCCATTTGTGCGCTGTTGCAGTGACAGCTCATATACATATGCTGCTTCTAGTACACGGTGTGTTGATCTCTGCAGTACCCTCACCCCCTTTGTAAAGTCGTGTTCTAAACAACCCACACTTATCTAGCTGCGAGTACATTTTCCACACGCCATTTCATTTCATAGATGGGCTGCGTGCATACCTTGCCAACTCCAGCTTTTGTATGTTGTTTCCAATGCCAAAGTTCAGACAAAACGAAATCATCAAGCGTATTGAATTTATGAAGCTATAAATTTGAAAATAATTCCCAGAATATGTAACCTATTATTGATACCGCGATTATGATATCAAATTCACTTCATAAAGTTTTAAAGTGAAAAGGATCAACCACAAAATTACGACAAAGAAACATTATCGTCCTCGAAATAAAGAAATCACGTACTTACGTGGTTATTTTTAAGTGACTCTGTTTCATACAATTTAAAAGAGCACCCAAATTGTATTGTTGATGTTACAATTATTCGAATAAATGTATTAGATGGTAGTACTATTCGATTATCTACATCTAATAGTCGTAATTCATTAATATTTTCTTTATTTGTTATGTGTGAATCAAATTCTGTATTATTGAAATCTGAAAATTCATAAGTTCAGTACCATTGATGAACCACTGCTTTAGAGATTATTATTGGGATATTAATATAATCTATTAAATATAGTAAACGTAAAGATGGAGTTGCAATAAAAAAAAGTTATTGTGGGGGTTACCGTTCAAATTAATTCAATTACGTATTCCGCCCACGTTTTTTTTTATCATGTTGCACCAGATTAGAACATTTATTTTTTGTTCAACGCTGATACAGTTTGTAACCAGACCGATGACGTAACTACCTATAAAGTGCCATGACCAGCACAGTGAAAAAAAAAATCATCAAAGATGCTGTTTTGCGTTAGACAACCGTACACAAAAATAGCTAAATATGGAAGGAACTCATAAGTAGTGCGGGTCTCAAACGACATAATTGGCTCGGAAATTTCGAGTCCTGGCGAACGTTTGGCTATAAATGTCGCCAGCGCAGCAATGTCTCTCGCTACAGTAGCATGACGCCCTGTAGAGTGCGGTTACCGGCGGGTAGTGGCTGGTGTTGTGGACCACGTCAAAGCGGACAAATCAAGAGAACTTGAGCGACGAGTCGGTGCCCAAGCCACGGGGAAGAATCCAAAACACGTTGCAGCAATCGCAGTTCCTAATACACGCGCGGAAGTGCCAGCGGATCTCCCCTCCCCTCCCCATCACCATCCGGCGGCACGGCGTCCGGGGCTACCACGGTTACTTCCAACTCTACTGAAGCTCTGCTGAAGTTCTACTTCCCGGATATTCCTCCGCCTCGTGCGAACCTGGGCTCAGGAAAATCACGCCAGAGGGGAAACGCACCGCGTTCGTGCGCGCTCGTTGTAATCATATGTTGGATAAGAACTAAACACCTCGAAAAAAAAGTTCTGCGCCACCAGGATTTCTGAAATACTTGGTTACTCACGGCCCTAGAGAAAGTATGTGATGAAAGTACGCACCGTCTGTACGGAATACCTCGCCGCACTTGACACGTGTATTTGTGTAATGCGCCAACTGTACCAGCGAACGTCGTTCACGTCTAACCGATTGCAAGTGGTGCGAAACTTTTATTGAGGTGTATATTTCTTACTAGACATTACCAACACACCTATGTTCTCTCTGTCTTTATTCGCATTTGTTATGAATGAAATATTACCATTTATAAATAAAATAAATACAAGTTAAATTTAACCAAAAAAAAGGTACTTTTATGTTAATCTCTAAATAGTATTAAACAAAGTCGCTTATCCGCGTATGTCTGTGTATTCGCTTAGTACTTCTAAACTACTTGATAGATTTTAATGCGGTTTTCAATATAATTTAGAGAATTTCTTTAGGAAGGGTTTGATGTAAAATACATTTATATTTAATGTAATTATAGTAGAGAAATATCGAACTGTTTGTAATCAAGTCGTAAAAAAACCATTTTTGGGGCGCTTACATGGCTTGCGCTGACTAAACCATAAGAGATACATCAAATTAACGTACCACAGAATTGTATCTCTCAAAAAGGTCTACAGAAAAGTCCGCGACAGCATATGTTTATCTTTTAAGGATGACCCACCGTAACCATTTTTGTCTTTCAAAGTATCGCTGTAAAAACTAAATTGTTACCGGGCGAAGCCGGGCCGGTTCGCTAGTAGACTGTATGACGCTTGGCAACACTTCTAACGGGTCTTGTCTGTGGACCCACGTCGAGAAGAAGAGCCCTCGAGATGCAACTTCAACTCGGCATGCCGCTCGTCGCTTTCCGCCAGAACATTCGGCCTACGGCAACAATATACTACAGGACAGTCGTATACTGTGCTGTATTTGAGTGACTCAACATGACTTGTCGCTCTCGTGCCAACAGCTTTTATTTAACTATTTATTGGTTAGTTTAATCCCTGCTCAGTCTTTCGCACAACTTCAGTTTAGCTACTATAAATATTACCAGTAAAAATAGATAAATATAACCCCACTACTTTCCTAATCAAAATTGATGAATATAACAGTAGGGCCATAGACTAAGGCCGTATACAAATTGTCAGAATATATTACTTAAGTACACTTGCTTAGGTATGTAAGAGTTCAAGCTATTTGGACGGGTCAACACCTCTTTTGACTAGAATGGTGGCACGGCAGCAATAGCGTAGACTACGAGAAAACATAAGAATGTGGAGCATCGAGACACGAGCGAGTTACGATTCTTAGCTAAACATGTACAAAAAAAAAACTACTAAAATGTATATTGCATTCTGCCGTGTTTATCAATCAAGGTTGTAGAGGTTTATAAAACATTCTGAATAACAAATAGTTTGAAGCACTATTACTAAACTTACTTGATTAGTAAGCAAGCTATACACGGGATACAAATGTATCCAAGATCTGTGTGAAACTACATTTCATAAAAAAACTTATCGGCTTTACAAAATTGAGTAAGTTATATAGCCTGCACTAACGGTTCGCAATTCAAAACGAAACAAACATGGCGACCGCAACAAGTACGCACATGCACTCAACAAGGGAACAACTTCGTGCACTTGCCAAGTCTAGAGCCTCTGTGTACTATATTGAGAACTCCGCCATTTTCCTGGCCAGTTTGCTTGCGCGTGTGGCTGGAGTTCGCCGTACACTCGCCATTTCACCTCTGTACACTTATGTAAGCTGTGGCATGGACATGTGTATCCTTTGAGAAAAATCTGACGCGACCTAAGGACGAGGCCGGAGGATTTCCGTCTTCTGCTTCGAGTTCCTAGCACAGCGGCTCACGATTTGCGCACAGTAGTGTAAAAATCATTATAATGAGTGATATAGAGCTACATTAAAACTGTGTTTTCATAATTTAAAACTGAATTTTCTAATGCCCTACTATTTGAGCGTTTTTCCGCACTCGACTTAAATTGACCTCCAGAAAACACCGCTTCGACTTCGAATAGAGCAAAGTTTT
>NQII01000543.1:495624-549080 GCA_002778355.1 Clitarchus hookeri | reverse complement strand
CTAACTTGTCAATTAAGGGGAGGGAGCGGGCGGGGGGTTGTTTGTAAAATGGTGTAGGAGACGCTGCAGCGACGGCCAATCAGAAGCCGCCTGTGACGAGAACGCAGCAAGCAAGGGAGAACAGGTGGGGAAATAAAAAAAAAAGTTTCTCGAATAGACGCTGTTCGAGAATGGTAACTGGCGCGCGGGCTTTCTCTTGAAGAGCGCGATTTAAGATGGCAGTGTCCTCGCCAACTTGTGTTCCTTTATAACGCGTTGTATGAAGATTCAGTATTTGAATTCAAACATTATTGTTACACAGGAAACTAGTTTACAGAATTCCTGAGAGCAGATTTGGCAGATTCTAAAGTTGGACTGAAAAAGTATATGTAAATAATAAGTTATTTTTCATTACGGTTACAGATGTAACAAAAACAACACGGGCAAAATATATTGGTCTTAAAAATGTCTGCTAATATATGCCCTATGCCCTGGCAGCCCTCTTTTCAAATATTTAATCTGAAAAGTAAGCTGCGATGAAACAAACATAAATCCAAGATTGATAGGTTACTACACTCGTAAGAGACATAAAGTTCCCGCTAAAATTACGCTACATCTGGCATCTATTTCAAGTAATGATCTCTCATTTCGTGAACTGTGGTGAGTGCATAGCTTCTATTTAAATTACCATAAAAACCTAAGCAAGTGTCTGATGAGGTAATAACGACTGTAAATGGCAACTTTATTCTAGACGTTAATGGCGCTAGTCGTGTGCATTTTCTCTCGTATGCGAAAGGAAAGTTCTCTCCCCTTTGGCATAAGGAAACCATGATCTTAAGTTTTTCTTTAAATATTTGGTGTCTTAAAGGAAGTTTTGCTGTGCTTTGTTTTACTAGAACAGCGAATAAAACTACCTGTTTATTTTATATTGAATAATATAACACGTGCTAGCAAAGTCCTTTGTTTTAAGTGTGTGTGTGTGGTCAAGAGGTCACATCTGCGTGGTGGCGTTTGAACAAATTCAGTGAGGACTCTTACATTTTCAGAGACGTCAGGAGGCCGATTAAATGTGTTTATAGTGGGTGCAACGCAAGATTTGCACTTCCGCTGCACCACAGTGGAATTACACTTGATAAAACAGAGAAGAAAGCGGTCACGTGACCGACGCAAAATGCAGAGAAATCTGCGCCGGGCAAATTTCTCTGTGCAAATGGAATTGCTCTCTTTGCGCATGCGCAGTTGACTCATGTAGCCTTCCACAACATCCCTGCCATTAGAGTGGCGGCTGTGCTTCAGCAGAATAAATAACTCATAAAGATAGCGTAGTTCTATTAAACCAGTATTTGAATCAAATAAACTAAATCACAAATTCTAATCCAAGAATAATTTGTACAGGATTTAACGTATTTCCAGTGATGTGACTTTTTTTACAATTGTTGCTGTATCTGTTGGAGGGGGATGTCTTGCTTCACCAACTGTCGAAGACGTGAAATAACGATTGGTGATTACAAAAAAAATGCCCACAGCATGCAACTCGAAAATCGTTAGTAGACTGGGAAGGTAACATAAACTTAAGAGACCTCANCATTAGAGTGGCGGCTGTGCTTCAGCAGAATAAATAACTCATAAAGATAGCGTAGTTCTATTAAACCAGTATTTGATTCAAATAAACTAAATCACAAATTCTAATCCAAGAACAATTTGTACAGGATTTAACGTATTTCCAGTGATGGGACTTTTTTTACAATTGTTGCTGTATCTGTTGGAGGGGGATGTCTTGCTTCACCAACTGTCGAAGACGTGAAATAACGATTGGTGATTACANGAGGGGGATGTCTTGCTTCACCAACTGTCGAAGACGTGAAATAACGATTGGTGATTACAAAAAAAATGCCCACAGCATGCAACTCGAAAATCGTTAGTAGACTGGGAAGGTAACATAAACTTAAGAGACCTCACGTAAACCTAAAAATTCAACTTGAACACTGCCACGATTGCATTGCACTGCGGAATAATAAAGGCTATGTGTAATATTTTCAATGAAAAAAAAAAATTAAATATAACACGATTTCTAGACAAAATAAAAAAAAGTTAACATAAGTTCGGTTCCACTTCGAACACAGTCACTAACAGTAGCGACGCTTTTAATATATGTACTCTGACACATCTCGTCTTCGCTAGCAGAACTGTACAACTTTTTCCCAAGTTGTACACATTCATAATATCAAATACACTAGGTCTTCTGTGTATATGATATTATGTTGCATTATTAAAATTCCCATTTATTGTATGCTGAAAAGATGCAGTTGTCCAGAGACTTATCACCAATCGTCTCGCTTCATCAATCACTGAAAGAGACGTCTGCCCACGTCCAAAAGGCGCAATATAAAGNAACTTATCACCAATCGTCTCGCTTCATCAATCACTGAAAGAGACGTCTGCCCACGTCCAAAAGGCGCAATATAAAGAGGCGCATGCACCATAGAGGAGTTTGTACACATACGGCCGGGCAAGAAATAATTAGCTGCTAATCGAAGCAGACCCGAATGCTTCCGAGGCCTACCGATGATGGCCGAACGACCATGTTACGAAATATCATATTGGCTCCTGAAAAATGTGATGGAGAAATAGAGTTTCTTAGTTGCGCTGCGCTGCGTCGCGTTGGTGCAAACGCCAGGTAGTCATATTTAATACGCCCCCAGGACACGATTAAAGACCTCATGGGTTAGGATTCTGCTGCCATACCATGCACTAATATTGTTAAACAAGCGCTTTAATTAATGGCATCGCAGTTCATTAAAATAGTCTTTCTACGAATCAAAGGAGTAAATTTAGAATTTGTCTCATTCACTAGAAACTGTTAGTGGGTCTTTCAGTCCGAGTTGCTCAAGCAATAAGTATGCCTTCAAGATTTTACTGATTTAGCGTAATCTCCACGTAGTGGGTGCTATTGCACATGGGGAATCAAACACAGAACATTGTTGAACACTAGAGGATTATACTTTTAAACTCATCTAAACAGAATTATTTTAAAATGTAAACAATTGTTTACACATATTTATTACTTTATGTAGAAAATGGCATAACATTTCTGATATATTCTTGTTTTTGCATATGACTGGACGCAGCCAATAGATATGATGCATGATTGGTTTTCCAGCCAAAACTATCATTTCTGGATGTACTAGTAACAAGAGGATGACCACGACGGCCATAGCGTCTACCGGAAACCAATGCACAGTTGTATGCCTACATTTCAGTTCACACCCTCGCAATCACAAGAGAGACCAGGATGGAACTCTGGTCGAGACGGCTAACACTATTTGCGATGGAGTTGACGTTGGGATAGAGTTAAAATAACTGACAACTGTCCTTGAAGTAAATGACTACCAAAAACAATGATTAAGCCATACCAATGACAGAAAAGAAACACCTTCCCTGCAAAGCTCTCATTCCTTATGTAAAAGGAATATCTGACCAATTGGCGTGACCACTCAGGAAGTACAAAATCTACACCATGTTAAAGACCATTAACAAAATCGAAGATTGTCTGACATCGGCAAAGGAATAGTCTCCAGAAGGACACCTAGCAGATGTTCGCAGGGGTACCACGTTCATGTGGCAGAGTACATGTGAGCCAAAGTGGTAGAAGAATACTCACCAGCATTTGTAAAACATGGAAATTCACATTTAGCTATAGCAGAACAATTATCTGCAAGGATTGGGAGCATTGAATTTGACCAGTTCAAGACAATAGTTAGCATCTCAAAATAAAATTACCTTCGAGAATCCATAACAAAAAGAAAGCATCGTTCCAACATAAACAATAACGATGGATACAAATTGAGCAAAATCTGAGCACCTCTCTTCCCAAACAGCGAAAACAACATTGAACAAATAGAACACTGTAAATATGAATCTGTGAGAATTGCACTGTTTCAATCAGTTAACAGTACCTAACTGATTCAACCGTCACTTCAGTGAATTTAACAGATGAATCAGTGAAAATGCCAGTTTCCCATCACTTATTCATTCAGTGATATTTTCCACTGATTCATCAACCATTTTATTCACTGTTTTTCAGTGATTTGTTTTTTGAGTGACGGATCAGTTAAACCACGTGAACAAACGGACGTTACACAACGTACGTATGTACTATTTGTTTTAACAATCCTAACGTTGCCAATTAATATAAAATTGAAAATAATGGGCATATAATTTAATACTAAATGCTTCCGACGAAGAAACTTACGATATATTATATTTTTTCTCCACGACTAACTATGTTGACTTGGTAGCTCAAATGGTAATGTAATGGTGTAAAGTATAACATGAAGATGGCGTGGGATCAATCCTATCCTCCCGTGGATACTTTTTCACTTTTTTAAATTACGGTAAATTGCTCAATATAAATAGTAAATATTGGAAATATGTTTATTTCTCGTAATTATTTGGCTAAATTCAATAAAAAACTGTATTTAATTCTCCGCACGCAGTTGGCTGTTACTTATTCAATCAGGGAAAATGTTTCACTGAAACAACCAGTGGTTTTTCACTGATTCCAAGTGGAGCCATTTTCAACGAGCCGAACCGTTGGATTTCACTGCTAATCAGTGCTTTTCCAAATATTCTAATTTAGAGTGCAGGGAACAGGTTGTCCCCGATTGGTCGAATAGTCCAGCCAATCAGGAAGGAGGAGGCATCCTGATTGGCCATCAGTCCCATCCGAACAAGAAGCACCCCTTTCCCACAATCCAAAACTTGTAACGCCGCAGAGAGTCAGGTTGTCTTCTGATCGTCGTGGTGGTCCAGCGTTGGGTGTGGTCAGTACTTGGCTGGTTGACCGCCAGGGACCATCGCGTAACCATTGGAATACAAACATACCCAGGCAGTCGCTACGACACCCGGACTCTCAGGAACGGAGATGAGACCCTCGGGGCAGCAACTCCGTACATGTGAGTTTGAATGTTTGAATTTCAAGCAACCAGAGAAAGGAATAAATATAAATTGTTTTTCTGTAGTCAGAAGTACTTGTGTAATCTAAACAAATCATGGTTACAATTTTTACAGTTCCTATATACTGGCTACGCACTATCGTTTTGTAGCTAACACAAGCAAAGGAAAAAGTCGAAAATACAATTTCAATTTAAAAACCATCAAGAGTTTCACCGCCTTCCCTTATACCTTCCAGTTCCAACAACAGGAAAATGTTATCGGCGATCACGTTTGTCGTTCATTTTGCGAGCTGGTACTTTGTCGCAAACGGCTGTGCGTTCGCCGGGTCCCAACCTCTTCGAAAGTATGTCGTTAACTCTCGCTTACTTGCCGCTATGATACCCAGCGGTCGCAATACGACATAACTACAGAACTATTCTGCGCACCTGAGGTATCCTGTTGGCATGGAAACAACACAATCAACTGTCCTCCGCATGTGAAACATCATGCACAAAGAAAAATAACAACGGAACATAAAATTACAATAATTTTTAAGAATGTATCCCAATAACACACATGTTGTATTTTTAAAAGCCCTTCTTTTCAAATTATATTCGTAAATTAGAACCCTTTCTACAGGTGTGCAGTTTTATTTTTTTAATGCCTATTTGTTGCCCAGCTAAGTTTGACAAGAAACCTTCTCATGTCTTCTTCTTCTTCATTCGTTAAGCCTTTACGGCTTGTTGCCATCTCCGAGTATTTGTCTTGATCTAACCACCTTTTCTTCGGTCGTCTGATATTCCTTTTTCCTGTTGACTTATAAAATATTATTTCATTGGGATGTATTGTATCTTTCATTATTTCTACACGTGCAAGCCAATTCTTCCTGTATTGTTTTATCTGTTCATTTAAATCATTAATATTTAACTGTTTTCCTATATCTTCATTTCTGAGTCTCTCTCTTCTTGTAACTCCTAGGCTTGATCTCAGAAATCTCATCTCCACCGCTCGTAACCTACTTTTGTCTTCATTTGTCGTTGTCCAAGTTTCACTACCAAATAATGCTTCTGCAGCTGCCATGGTCTTATAGTATTTTATCATTGTACCCTTCCTTACTTTGTTTTTCATGTTCTGCTAACTGTCCCGCACATTTCTGAGAGATTTTCCATTTTATTATTTACAGCTACTTCTTTTGCGATTTGACTCAGTGTGCTTCCAAAATAAACGCAATTCAAGTGCCAGTGACAATATCCGCCAGTCGTGCGTGTTTCTGTACAATAGTTTACACTGATTGCAGTTAGTTTTTTTAAATCGCGTATCCTGTTTATTGTCAGGTTCACCACGTTTCCTTGTCTTTTTATGTAAACATATTCGCAAACTGCGACGTTGTGAAGAATTAGCGAGTGCAAGGCTTTGTGTCCTGAATGTACTCTCAGATATTTCAAAAAGTTTTCAGATACGAAATTCAATAGCAAATTCCAATTATATTATAATTTTAGAAATGGCAGAATTAATTTTTTTATGCAACATCCTGTTCACCTGGAACGTTATTTCAGACATGTAGTCGTGTTAATTTAGAATCTTAGTGCAACATACATCAGCATTGCATTAGGTATTTAAGATATTAAAGAAAAATGTCTTAATATTACNTTTAGAATCTTAGTGCAACATACATCAGCATTGCATTAGGTATTTAAGATATTAAAGAAAAATGTCTTAATATTACATTCTGTACTATAAAAAAATATACGTTAAGTGCAAGAATTAACGTAGGAAACGTTGTAATGATTAAATAAAAAATATAAAATTAATTTCTCATAATTTTATTAAATATTAAATAATAATTAAGGAAATGTTAAATTCTAATAGTAACAAATATGACATATCTATAAATAAAATTAAACTGCCATTAACCACTTGGCACCTAAGTGTGTGTGTGTAATATATATATATATACCTATATATATAGGTATATGTATGTACATATTGTATATATATATATATATATATATGTAGAGAACGAACTGAAATAGTATCATTTACATTATTATTGATCTTCGTCGTATAAGAAANTTTAGAATCTTAGTGCAACATACATCAGCATTGCATTAGGTATTTAAGATATTAAAGAAAAATGTCTTAATATTACTACTGTATTATAAAAAAATATACGTTAAGTGCAAGAATTAACGTAGGAAACGTTGTAATGATTAAATAAAAAATATATAATTAATTTCTCATAATTTTATTAAATATTAAAGAATAATTAAGGAAATGTTAAATTCTAATAGTAACAAATATGACATATCTATAAACAAAATTAAACTCCCATTAACCACTTGGCACCTAAGTGTGTGTGTGTAATATATATATATACCTATATATATAGATATATGTATGTACACATTGTATATATATATATATGTAGAGAACGAACTGAAATAGTATCATTTACATTATTATTGATCTTCGTCGTATAAGAAAACGCTATCTGATATTCGATAAATGTATCCTAAAGAGCGCTGACGAAGGAAATAACGAACAAAATTAAGCAGTTAAATTTTTCTTTCTGACGCTGAATCTAATAGAATTGCACAGAGAAAATTAGAATAAAGAAAATTTGTTTGAACTCTAATGTGTACCTCGCTCCTGTATTTGTCTCTAGCTCTTCTTCACGTATACTTCAACTGAGAATATATATTTTTTTTTAACTCAACATAGCGCAACGTGGGACGTTTGTTACAACTCAAGCAGAACAAAACCGTGCGTGATTCGAAAGAAACGTGAAACAAGTGGAAACAACGAGGGGTTGTCTTTGGCACAGTGGTGACAGTCCCTAGGGGTTCGCATCACCTGCACCAATTAGTTATTCGTCTAATTAGAAACAGCAAACAAGATATTCTTTTGCAGCAGTAACCGGAACACGGGTGCACATAGGCTTTGTGCCAAAGTCAACTGGAGGGGGGGGACGTTTCATCTCCACGTTTCTTGCAAGCCGTGATGCCAACGAGGTATTCATATACCAGCCACAAATGAGAAACTAAATTTATTTGACACCAAAATACGAATTTCGACAACTTGTCAATTCTCGCCTGTCAGTTTCGGCCCACTCCAATATACCGCCGGAGGAGATAAATTAACAGATGAACGGGTTTTAGCAACGATTTAAATTCAGGTATTCCATAACCTTTGAACTAAGTAATGTAGCTTTGTGAACAGATTCCTCCANTTTTAGCAACGATTTAAATTCAGGTATTCCATAACCTTTGAACTAAGTAATGTAGCTTTGTGAACAGATTCCTCCATTTAGAACAACATTTCGAATCCATATAACCAAAGCAAAAAAGCACTCGCTTTAAAATGAAATAAGATAATAAAGTTCGAATCCTAACGCTGACCTCCCGTGGCGCAGTCGGTTGGTGAACCACCCGTCTGGCGTACGGGAGGTTCTGGGTTCGAATCCCAGGCAAGACATGGGTGTTTGTTTATGTAAGGTTATACGTAAGTTTACAAGCCGTCCACTGATAAGCCTTCGGTCATGACACCGGGGACGTTGATAAGACCTTTCCAATAAATCACTTCATATCGTTATGCATTGTCGGAAAGTGTAATTACTGTTTCACAAACAACTTGAGGACTTTTTATAGCGAATTTTAGGAATTTAATCAGTCCACAGTTGCTGAATATAAAGCAAACAACTGCAAATCAAAAGTATTAATTTCATTTGTAGTCTGAAAAGAAGCTTAGAAATGCCGTGGAAGTATGTCTAATAATCGCCGATTTATTATATTATAGTAAGTTAGTTCAGATAAGGTCAGGTTAGTGTTAACCGGATTTTATTACATCTGCAGTTCACGAAATAACTAACAACCAACCAACATTGTACGGAACGCGAGGAACCGATTATTTACTAATAGTACTCTATGGTGTCAGCAATACCGTGAACTAAGTTGATAGATACCAATTTAAAAAGTAGTTCTTTGCTGGGAAAGGAAATTAAAGGCTATTCTCGGTGAAGTGAGCACTTTTGAAAACCCTCTCATTTGGAATATTAGTCTATAAATATATTTAATTTCAGCCTTAGACGTTAACTTCCAAGTGCGATGGAATATACACACTGTGTTTATTACTTTTAAGGTAAAATTTATTTAAAAAGGTGGTTAAAGGATAAAAATTACTGAANGAATATACACACTGTGTTTATTACTTTTAAGGTAAAATTTATTTAAAAAGGTGGTTAAAGGATAAAAATTACTGAATGCAAAATGTAACTACGGTCTCAAAAGTGCTCACTTACCCGTGAACAGCATATAACAATCTATAGAGACGTATTTTGTCCTCATATTAGCACAACTATGAAGTTTCTCGTGTGCATGGGAAAGGGGGAGATATTTTAGGTTCGTGGGTTTTTCTGAGTACTTCTGTTTCCTTGTACCAGCGTGGCAATGTATTCCGCCACTGCTCCATCATAAAGTCTCATTTTATTTCACACTCTAAGGTTCAAGTGTTTCTTTAATTTATAGTGTGATCGGGCCGTTCCAGCAGGTAATTTATAGAGGTCTATATTTGGGGGNGGTTCAAGTGTTTCTTTAATTTATAGTGTGATCGGGCCGTTCCAGCAGGTAATTTATAGAGGTCTATATTTGGGGGGAAAAAAAAGTACAGGTTTGTTTTGGACTTTGCTTAGACAGTATGGTGGGACGAGCCATAAACACAGCTCGAATTCTTTTGAATGCTTTTCATGGTTATTTAGAAACCTAGCACAGCTGGAAAAAAAAAAATAACGCATATAGTTGACATCAACCTCGATAAAACACACGAACAAAAGTAAGAAATGTCAC
This sequence comes from Clitarchus hookeri, assembly GCA_002778355.1. Taxonomy (NCBI): domain Eukaryota; kingdom Metazoa; phylum Arthropoda; class Insecta; order Phasmatodea; family Phasmatidae; genus Clitarchus; species Clitarchus hookeri. The sequence continues at coordinate 539,325 of NQII01000543.1, read as the reverse complement.
TACACAAACGAGTTAATATGATAAAAGCTTCATTTTCACAAGCCAGTGATGGGGCATAAAAATTTTTCTTAGAAAATTTGGAAACAACTCTTAATTCGCCTAATAGCCACTCGGTTGAAAATAATAAGTTGTAAACATGTAAGTTATTTGGGAATATGCGATATTAAATAATATTTAGAAATCAGCCTGCATTGTAAATATGTTCATTATATGTAGCATTTTTGTAATATAGGCTATTCGTGGTAAAGTGAGCACTTTTGAAAGCCCTCTCATTTGTATTATTAGTCAGTAAATATATTTTATTTTAGCCTTAGACGTTAACTTCCGAGTGTGGCGCAATAAATGCAAAGTGTTTATTACTTGCATGGCAATATTTGTTTTAAAAAGTGGCTTGAGTATGAAAAAATGACTGAAATAAAAAAGTAGCTGTGGCCTCATAAGTTCTCATTTAACTGTGAACCGACTGTACATCCTAATACGAAGCGTACGTTTGTATGCACGTTAGTGTCCCCCTCTTCATGAACAAAGATCAAGCAGCTACGGCGGAATGAAGTCGCACAGGAATACCCTGAGAAAACCCTCGCACCACGGCTAGGTCCATACACTTTCCACGTGAAAATACACGTCGTAAAATTTTCCGACCGCCGAGAGCTGGGAACGGAAAGCACCCTAGCGAACTACACTATTACTCATTGCCGTATATATTCACGGAAAGTTTTACGGAAGTTTTACGATCAATATACGAAAAAGTGCTCCGTGCTGACATAAAATACAACTTACGGAACCTCTCCGTATTTCCAGTCATCTTCGAGGTTCGTGAACGAACATTGTCGAGGATACACGAAGTTTTCTTTGCCGCTGTAACGTGAAAATGACCGTTTCTGCGGCAGTAGAGATATTAGCGCCACTTATATACTTTAAAACAACAAAAAANGCTGTAACGTGAAAATGACCGTTTCTGCGGCAGTAGAGATATTAGCGCCACTTATATACTTTAAAACAACAAAAAAAGTAGCACGAGGACTTGAAAGAGTTAACAACACTTCAAACACTCAAAGATTACTGGAAATTGAATATATGNAAAAAAAGTAGCACGAGGACTTGAAAGAGTTAACAACACTTCAAACACTCAAAGATTACTGGAAATTGAATATATGTATAGCTATATGTGTGTATATATAAATGTGTGTGTGTACACATACACACAATCTTACAGTGAATAAAGAAACTTTTTCGATTTCCAGTAATCTTTGAGTGTTTATATGCATATATACATAGATTATATTCGTATGTTGTACACATGCATAAATATTTCATTACTGTAATTGGTTAACAAGATAAGAATGATCGAAGTCACTGACTACAGATTTTTTATCTCTTGGTCAAATCCCACTGCTAAACAAAATCAAAAAATTTTTAAACTTCTTTTTTAAGCTTTATTAAACACCCGCAGAACGAAAATTAAACATTTGTCCACGATCTCTCTTTGCTAGCTGGAAATAAAAAACAACAGAGAATATAGTGGTAATTTATGGAGAGGTGTAAAACTTTCTAAAAGTCAGTTATTTAAAATTGAAGTGTCCGTAATCTTACGTTTTCCGTAACTTCGCGAAAGTATTTTCTAACGGCGTGAGTCTAGCGACTGACTACTGAGCTGAGCACCACTCCACTGTAAACTTAGAGAAAATAAATAGCACACCTGTGTAACTGTGCCACTGAACAACTTCACAGGCTTTCGCAGTCTTCCGAAGCTCGGATTCCTCTTATTTATTTTGATTTCTACCGATTACTGTTCGCATTGTGCAGCAATGAATACGCAAACCCGTTTACAATAAAGACTGGACTTGTTGCGTAACGCTGTGATTTATAACCTTACGGACCTTTGTGAGGTTTATTAATAGTAGTATGTNAAAGACTGGACTTGTTGCGTAACGCTGTGATTTATAACCTTACGGACCTTTGTGAGGTTTATTAATAGTAGTATGTGCATTGCTGTGAGACGTGATTGGCCGTAGAGTAAAATAAAGAAGTTTTATTATTTACCTTATTAAGAAGTATTGACTGTGAATAGAAAACCCATATGTATTATTCTCTCAANATAAAGAAGTTTTATTATTTACCTTATTAAGAAGTATTGACTGTGAATAGAAAACCCATATGTATTATTCTCTCAATAATTGCACAGGCAATTACGTTTATAAAGGATGCCAAAACCATGCACATAAAACGAATTATCCCTTGTTTTACAATAACTTTAAGAAATTGCTCATCTCTGGGGTACTAAATGTATGTATTACCACGAACAGAAATACGTGATGCAAGCAGTGATTCTTACCAGAGTAACGCTTGAAATACAAAAGACAATTTCCTCTTGGGCCATTAAACTGGCGTATATGCATACTGGGGCAGGCATACGCGTGTCTTAGGCTCCGTCGTATTTTCCACCAGAGAAAAAGAAGTTGGTTTACACACATGATGGTTTGCGTGAGACACCATGGTTCGGGATATTTTGCAAAACGCAGGCAGGAAAACGGAGGTTAGTTATTTCTGACAAAGAAAGGTCTCCAATTAATGCGGGAAAACACACACACACATACATTCCACCTAGCGTTCCGCCTCCCTAAAAACGTACTTTTTTTTTTTTTGGCTCGTCTCTTTTACCTTTTAAAACATTTTCTATCGGTCCTCCTACGTGAAAAAAAAAACGCATTTCGTGAAATTCCCCAGCAACAGCGGGATTCCTAACTCTCTCCTCTTCTGCGGAGTTCTCAAAGTCGCCAAAGCGCCGCCCTGTACGCGGCCAGTCCTCATAACGATCTAGGAAGAGTACGNCGAGTACCGTCGAAAACCTTTCATCATTTTTTTCGTTTGCTTTGTGTATCATGTTACGATGCATGAGGGACTGAAATAATTGGACGATCCAGTGAGAATCACGCACGCCAGACAGAGAAACTGCATGGACAAGGAAAGTAAAAAAAGAACGTGATGGATGTGGCGGTAAGAGGAAAATTGGGGAGGGGGGATCGGCGCGGGGGTGTGTGCTGGGAATCGGGCTGAACATCAATGTCTACTATTTTTATCATCGTTACCAAGTTATTTGCAGGCATGCTTCTATAATATTATATAGGGGGGAGGGGGGTAAAAAAAACATGGCGGGGACAATAGAATGCGAGCTTAATGAAATGTGAGATGGAAGTGTTTGCTGAATCCTGGCAACGCGCGTGCAAACAAAAAAAAACTCGCTTCGCTTCGGTTCGCTTTGCTTCCCCCTAATTGAGGTTTAAAGTTACGTGAATTTGTTCCTTCGCATCGGCGTGGGGAGGCAAAAAAAAAATTGCTGATCCACGAGGTTTGAAAGAGAAACATCGATTACATACACGTTAAAAAATTTTATTAGAAAAAAAAATGTTCTGCTCTGAAAGTTGAAACACAAATTAATTACCGGCAGGTTGCTTCNGTTGAAACACAAATTAATTACCGGCAGGTTGCTTCATTCTTTCGCCGCGGATGAAAGAAATCCCGTAGACAGAACACACGTCAGTGCTCCATTTACAGGCTTTCGTCGGGGAAACGCGGCTCGGGAATGTTCTGGAATACGCCAGACCGCACAGGAGAAACGAACAACGATATTTTTGATAATTCCGTTCCTTCAGGCTTGTGACTTGGTGTTTAGAAAATAACGTAGGGTTTTTCGTACCTCGAGACAAGTCTACGTAATAATTCCGTTTCCAGTCGGACGATATTCGAAAGAGGCGACAGAGCAACTAATGAATTGGATTGTTTGAAAGTACAGAATTATACTTTACACAAAGACAATTGATTTAAATTTCAGTTTTTTTATTAATGTATGCATACATATTATAACATAGTGCCACCTTCAGTTCCGATGATTGCAGTCGGTGTACGCACATTTAGCTCAGGTAAACACCTATATAAAATAATTAAATAATTTTTTTTCAAATTCAGCATAAGATTTTTGTTGTAATTGTTTGGTATTGTTCACTGTAATGTACACATTATTATTATTATTATTAGTTCTCACTCTGCAAAATCATTACGGATGAATAAGTACATTTCATAAAACTAATAGTGGTTTAGAAGGAAATAGACATTGGCTAAAAGTCGGGGGATAGCATTTAGAACATGTTTCGTTCTGATGTAAACAAGTAACATATAATAGGGCTAATTTATGTATTTTCATGTCGCAGTTCTCACAGCACTCAATTATTTTATTTGGCTTATCTCTCAGAATGTATTCAACAAAACCCACTAGTCACGTTCGAAAGGTATTTTGCGTTTCTCTATTTTTTTTATTTGAAGACCTTACAATGCAAGAGAAAATAGTATAAGGTGTGTGCAAGTTGTTGGTGAGCCCGCCTGCTACGTCGGCAAAACCACGTCCTACGTCATAAGTGGCGGGACGAGTTAGGACGTTACGTTGGCACGACTGACGACATGGACTGTTGATTGCTGACGCCGGCCGTTAGTACCTTCTACCCGGTGTGAAATTCAAAACTACGTTATAAATATAGCGTGCGTTGCCGTTTAAACTATTTGCACGAGTTACAAAGTTGTTTTTTTTTTTCTAATGTTTTGACGTTTCAGTAGAGGTTGAGTTCAGCATGTGCCGTGCCGATTGCAAAAGTGATGTGCGTGCGTGCGTACGAAATGGCGTTAACTCACGGAGTAGCCAGCCTTTGGTTTCATACGTGCCAGCGAAAACTGCAGTAACAAAGCTTACATCCGTGAACACCTGTTTCGACTGTATTAATTTTTTTTAAGTCAAGTGCGTATGTGCATATCACAACTTTGTAACGTTTCCCCGCGGGTTTGAAACTCGATTAATTAATTTGCCTTGGCGTATCTGTGATTTGAACATTCGCCACTGCTCAAAAATTTACAAAAAATTCTGAATTCCAGCCAGTAGAACTCATGAAATAATACTACAGTAAAACTGACGTATGCAGTACAAATTGTTTGAAATTTGTATTTCTGTGAATTTTTAATACTGCACATATACTATTTCAGAAAATTTGTGAAAAACAGGGGCGGGTAACACATTTTTATTACCAGCGCCTAAAATAAGGTTATGTATTCAGTTCCAGTGCTGCATACAGCACAAATGAAAGACTGTATTATTGTAACAGTATTTTCACATTGGGGTTATGAGCTTCATCTAGCTATTTTATCCCTTGACTCCTCCTTCAACAATACAATTGAATACAATACAGCTCTAATTTGCAGGACCACAAAATATCGTAGATTTATTTATTAGTATAAACATATAAATCTAAAGTGGCAATTTTGCTTTTTAAAATGCATGTGCACCATTTAAAATTTACGTTTTCAATGTCCACGTTACAAACACGAAACATACCATATTATGCTCCATAAGTTGTAACGCAATAAAGAACGAAAAAAATATATAACGTCAGACAATTATTATTATTATTAGTTTTTATTACTTAAAGCAATGTTATTTCATGTTGTGTAATAACTGCCAGCGCTACATATAACGCAATAAACAAACCGTGCAGGTATTTATTTTTGCAAAAACTGTTGTAAATAAACACTTGTGTGTCGCTTTCATCTGTTTATAGCCTCACACGAGGCGGTGAATAACAATCCTAGGCACATCCTATCCCATCTCAGGACATAGACACGTTCAGAAACACGCTCCGCGAGTTAAGGATTAGTCATGGCTTTTCAATCGCCCGGGATGGTAGCACGTATGTAATGTCATACTGAACGTTCTGGAATATCGGCCTAGGTGTTGAATGAGTGAAGAGATTTGGGCGGCTGTTGTATTAATAAACTTGATCTCTGTTTTACCGATAAGTAACATCTCCATGTATAGCTCTATGCTACTTCTATGGTTTTGGAAAACTTTATTGTCTGTGGAGTTCTCTCAACAATAAAACGCTTAATTAAAACTTAGTTTGCTTTATTCATTAAAATTAACAGGTTATGGGCCCAGGCCACCTGATTCCTTTTCAAAGACGTTTAAAGTGAAAAAGGACAAAAGAATTAAAGTGAAAGTGTTAAGTTTTGAAAAGTGAAAAAGTGTAACCTAAAACCCGGCATATGGTTGCGCGCCGCAAAAACGCACGCCATTTTCTTCATCAGCTAAAATGTCCTCAAATAATACGATGGCACTGATTGAAAAGCTGACAGGAAGAGATAATTATCCTACGTGGAGGTTTGCTGTTCAAACTTACCTTGAACACGAGGAATTATGGAGTTGTGTTACCTCAGAAGAAGTCGATGCAAAACTTGATACGAAAGCGAAGTCAAAGATTATTCTACTCGTGCATCCCATCAATTATGTACATATACAAGAAGCGAAAAATGCGAGAGAAGTGTGGAATAACCTAGCTAAAGCGTTCGATGACAAAGGATTAACACGCCGAGTTGGATTGTTGAGGGATCTGATAACCACAACGCTTGAAAGTTGTCAAAACATAGAAGACTATGTGAATAAAATTATGTCGACAGCTCACAAACTTCGAAATATTGATTTTAATGTAAACGATGAATGGCTAGGAACCTTATTACTAGCTGGTTTACCCGAGGTCTATCAACCTATGATAATGGCCATTGAGAGCTCCGGTGTGGCAATCACAGCTGATTCTGTGAAGACTAAGCTTCTACAAGATGTAAGAAACTCTGAGTCTACTGCGCTATATGTCAACAAAGGAAGAGGAAGTCAGTCGCAGTATGCCAAACAAGTTCCAGATAAAATCAATAAGTCAAGCAAAGGTCCAAGGTGTTTTGTGTGTAACAAATATGGGCACATAAGTAAATACTGTCGAAACAAGAAGAAGGAACAGAAGTCAAATGAGGACTCCGGTTATGTCGCTGTGTTTTCTGCAACAACAAACAATGAGAGCGGCTGGTTCATCGACTCTGGAGCGTCAATGCATATGACAATGCACCGTGACTGGCTCTATGATGAAATAACACCTCCAATAAGCACTATCAAAGTAGCTGACAACAAGAAACTATTAGTGAAGGCTTGTGGAAAGGTGAATTTAACTGTGGTCGATAAGAATGGAAAAGCGGACACAATAATGGTTCAAAATGTTCTCTTCGTTCCGGAGTTGGCTATCAATCTTCTTTCTGTCAGTCAAATGATAAATAATGGCTGTCAAGTGCAATTTGACCCGAAAGGATGTAAAATATTGAATAGAAACCATGAACAAGTTGCAGCTGCCAAGATGATTAACAATATGTACAGGCTAAACACACATAGTGTTTCAGCATACATATCTGCATCAAAAGAGAATGATTGTTATTTATGGCATCAGAGAATGGCACATTTGAATTTTGATGATCTGAACAAACTAACAGATACAGCAGGACTGAACCTGGAAAATAAGGAGAAAGTGATTTGTATATCATGTCTAGAAGGAAAGCAAACAAGAATACCGTTTTCATCTGAAGGTTCCCGAGCACAAGCAAAGCTAGAACTTATACACTCAGATGTGTGTGGGCCAATGGAGGTGTTATCCCTTGGAGGAGCCCGCTACTTTCTTACCTTCATAGATGATTTTACCAGGAAAGTATTTGTTTATTTGTTAAATAAGAAATCTGAAGTATTTAGTAAATTCAAAGAATTCAAAGCCTTAGTTGAAAATCAATCAGATAATAAAATAAAAACACTTCGTACAGATAATGGAACAGAATATTTGAGCGATGAATTTAAAGCTTTCCTTACGAAGTCAGGAATCTCACATCAAACTTCCGCCCCATATACGCCACAGCAAAATGGCTTAGCAGAAAGGATGAACCGTACTCTACTAGAAAGATCTAGATGTATGCTAATAAATGCTAAATTACAGAAACACTATTGGGCTGAAGCAGTGTCAACGGCATCTTACATCACTAATCGATGCCCAACAAGAGCTTTAGCATTTTCAACACCTGAAGAAAAGTGGAGTGGTAAGAAGCCAAATATCACTCATATGAAAATCTTTGGATGTGAAGCAATGGTACATGTTCCTAAAGAAAAAGTCAAGAAGTGGGACTCGAAGGCAAGTAAAATGATATTTATTGGCTATAGTGAACAAACAAAAGGGTACAGGCTTTTAGACCCCAAGACAAGAAAAGTCTTGATCAGTAGAGATGTGATTTTTCTTGAAAGTTCAGTTAAAAGAAATTATGCTATGGCACCATTATCAGAGTCAGTTCTGGAACACACTGAAATAGATAGTTCTGATAATAATGGTACATCTGTGAACGAGACAACTGAACTAAGTGGAACAAGTGAAGACTCTTTTCACTCTGATGAAGGATCATTATATGTGCCAGATGAAAAGATAGATCTTACAGAGGTGTCAAATGTGACAACCAGATCTAAAGCTAGAATGCAAGCTAATATATATATATATATATATATATATATATATATATATATGTGTGGAAATGAAGATACAGAAAATATGGATGTCCCACAAACATACAGTGAAGCAATATCTTCAAATAATGTGAATGCTGAGAAGTGGAAACTATCAATAAAAGAAGAGCTGAAGGCCCATGAAGAAAATGAAACTTGGCACTTAATTGAGAAACCAAAAGGAGTGCGGGTAATTGGCTGTAAATGGGTTTTCCGAGTAAAAGATGAGCCATCCGGTCCGCTCTACAAGTCAAGATTATGTGCCAAAGGATGTGGTCAAAAGCAGGGCATTGACTACACTGAAATCCACTCTCCAACTGTAAGGTTTGATTCTGTTAGGATTTTACTTTCAGAAGCTGCTCAGCATAACCTAGAAATGATACAATTTGATGTCAAAACAGCATTTTTATATGGAGACATAAAAGAAGACATTTATATGACACCACCTGAAGGCCTGGACACACAATCAAATCTGGTATGTAAACTTAACCGCTCACTTTATGGTTTAAAGCAAGCACCAAGGTGCTGGAATGAAAAGTTTGACAGTTTACTAAAGAAATTTGGTTTTCAAAATAGCCATGCAGATAGATGTGTGTATTATGGTAATGTAAACAACAACAAAGTGTACCTGTTGTTATATGTGGACGATGGACTCTTAATGTCTAAGTCAATGGATTCACTGAACCAAATAATGTGTGATTTGAAGAAGAACTTTGAAATAAAGCAGTGTGATCCAAAGAACTTTGTAGGATTAGAAATAGAAAGATCTCAAGGATGTATTTTTATTCACCAGTCTAAATACATAGATAGATTGTTACAAACATTTAATATGCAAGATGCTAATGGTAGTAACATTCCAGTTGACCCTCATACTACCCTGGAGAAGAACACTGCCGGACCAGACAAGAACATCCAGTACAGAGAGGCAGTCGGATCACTCATGCACCTGGCAGTAGTAAGCAGGCCTGATATTATGTATGGGGTCAGTCTGGTGAGTAGATATCTCAATAGCTATGATCATACACATTGGAATGTTGTCAAGAAAATAATGAGATATTTGAAAGAAACCAAAGACTATGGTTTGCGTTATACATATACACCGCAAAACAAACTAGAAGCCTATAGTGACGCAGATTATGCTAAAGACACATGTACACGCAGGTCTTTGATTGGATACGTGTTTTTAAAGAATGGAGCCGCCATAACATGGGCCACGCAACGCCAACAAAGTGTAGCCTTATCCACCACTGAAGCAGAGTTTATGGCAGCTTGCTCTGCAACTAAAGAAGCTATATGGTTAAAAAGACTGTTAATGGACATTAGTGAATTTAATCAGGATTGCATTTGTTTAAATATGGACAATCAAAGTGCAATTTGTTTAATTAAAAATGTGAACTATCATAAACGTTGTTAACATATTGATGTAAAGTATAACTTCATAAAAGAGAAATATGTAGAGAAACAAATAGATTTAAGTTATGTATGTTCTGAAGAGCAATATGCTGATATATTTACAAAAGCTCTTCCTAGAAAAAAAATTTAAATATCTTAGGAGTAAAATGGGTATTCAAATTTAATCTAGGTTCTTGCTCTTGTTCTTTATGAGTAATTATTAGTTTATGTTTAACAATGTTTGTTGTATGATGGAAAATTTGTTTAAGTTAAAGCTTTGTTATCTGTAAAATGGTTCAAATTTGGTAGGAGTGTTGTATTATTAAACTTCATCTCTGTTTTACCGATAAGTAACATCTCCATGAATAGCTCTATGTTACTTTATGGTTTTCGAAAACTTTATTGTCTGTGGAATTCTCTCAACAATAAAACGTTTAATTAAAACTTAGTTTGCTTTATTCATTAAAAATTAACAGCGGCTCTTAACATCGAGGTCTTGCGAGTTGACGAGGGCGAAGCGAGGTGAGTATGGAGCAGCACCGGAATGCAACGGTGGGGGAAACCGGAGATCCTCGAGAAAACCCGCTGACCAGCGGGCCACGTGCGAAAAATCAGGGGGGCGACCTCGCCGGGAATCGAACTCGGTTCGCCTTGGTGGGAGGCGATTAGTATAACCACTACACCACCTCGGCCACCATACAAATGTTGTTGGGTATTCTTCGGCGAAACTACTTTAGCAATTTCACGCGGCGATCAGTCACAGTTTGCCTGATCGTATCACAGTCGTGCAAGCGCATCTCGGTAGCCTGGCGTCAGGGCTGGAGTCCACTCATAGTTACTTCCAACTTTTCTGAAGCCCTGCTTAAGTTCTACTTCCAGTAAATTCCTCCGCCTCATGCAAACAAAGCTTAGAAAATTACACCACAGAGCCAACGCGCCTCATTCGTGCGCACTCGCTGTAATACAATTTTGCACGAGTACTATTTTTTTACTAGCAATTACTAGAGACCTGAAGAATCCGCGAATTCAGTTTGGGACAAGCTAGAATTCAAAACACGTGCGTTTATATAACTTTAGCCATTGGTCCACACGGTGTTTGACACCTCCTGGAGAACGGTGTCCAATCGTCGCCTTCCACTGTGACAGCAGACAGCCAATGTGCAGTCGATATCGGCATATTTGTACATAAGACTATAGAGTCTAGCCTGCAAGTCATAGAACTCGCAATTTTTTCAGGTTTCTAGCAATTACCAACACGCCTATTTCATTTCTCTCTTTATTCATATTAGTTATAAATTGAATATTGTAATTTATAGACTAAATTTCAAAGTCAAAATAGTAAACATTCAATTTATTTTTAAAAATGTGTACTTTTATGTTAACACAAGTAGACTATAAAACGCTTATGGTATACGACACATTGAGGTACCGCCCAAACCCGTCATTGATGGGGCGTTTTTAAAAGTTTGATTCAAAAAGTGGGAAGAACATGTGGACAGACAGTGGAAGTTCCAGTCCGTGTCCGGCGCTGCGTAACGCGCGGTTGAAGCATCGGCCCGTGGTGAAGTGTTGCAAGGTAAGCTGTGTCTTGCTCCGTGCTGTACCTAATCGTTTGCTCGTTTGCACCTCGGCCACTTATGGCGTAGCGGTGCAGTTGACGTCACAGCACGTGTGTGACGGGCGCCTCGCCTCTCTCTCTCTCGTGAGTGGCCGCAGTACACCCAGTTTCTCCCGGTGTACGGCACTGAGCAAGCACCAGTTTACCNACCCCCAGCACTCAATTTCTCACTGATGCGTGCCCGCGCGTTGACAGCGAAACCCCTGCACTTTAAAAGCCGCCAGCTTTCACGACACACGTAATTGAATTAAAAATGAAAATGCGCCACTGCTCTCAAGGACGAGATCCGGCCCGTTTTACGACTTCGGGGGAAACATGGCTTCCGGGAACGACTAACCACACACTTCGTCGTTTGAGGAGGCACGTGGGCGGATTAGTTATTTATGACGTCTGGGGAATTAATAATGTAAAAAATATAGGCTTTGCAAAAAGTAATTATGATACTCATCGTCGGTTATCGTCTCTTCGTCTGTATTTTTTAAACATTACTTAAACCTCATATTTGCCCAGTGGTACTGAAAGGACGCGAATTTTTTTTCTCTCGAATGTAACACTGTGAGTTTGTTTGGTATGGTTAATTTAATTTCAGTTGCTCTCAAGAAATCTTCTCTAATAAATTATAGCGTTATTAAAAAAAAAAACCATTCCGCTGTGCAATTACTCAGTAATCATAAATCAAGTAATCATATTATATATAAAAGAAAATACAAAACTCTGTTCACATATAGTGCTTAGTAAGAAGATTAAAACTTCGTAGTTTTCTACCATGTCGTGTGTTTATTTTCAAAATGGCGGCCATTTTAATATCCAGGCCGCCATTTCATATCTCGGGGACTATTTGACTAATTTAAACCAAACTGAGTATTTTGACAGTTCACCAGGTAAATATTTAATACTTGCAGAACTAACCGGCGTTGCCTGGGCATAATATAACAATAATAGACACGTGACCCATGCTGCAAAAATTTGGTCCAGATACGTCGAACGGTGGGTAATTGGGATACACGATCCCGTTTTGAGGTTATGGGGCTTTTATGGCCCAATGGAGAGTCGAAGCCCATTTTGGCCCACACGGTATTTTAAGTTGGGTATTGAAGGATACACCTACCAAATTTGGTCAAGATCTATCGAACGGTGTAGTATTGTATGAGGAGCATACATGCATACATACATAAATAGATACATCATAAGAGCTTTGACTTCTATTTGTATAGCTAGGTAGGTGTATTGTTATTGGTCCGTCATTTTGTAAGTTAACACTAAATGAAAAAAATAATATATTTTACATCATAACTCGGAAACCACCCAATATATTCCCGCCACATTTTACAGGTAACTAATACTGTTGTGTGTCATATAATCATATACGACTCAGATTGATAAGGCACTTATTTTCAACACGGCGGCCACATAAATATTTAATGTTTATTTGGTATGTATACCATATCGTTTAACCAATTTCAACTAAACTTTGTACGTTGAAAGTATCAACTACAGTAATAAGCTAATATATAGCATTTTTTGTATCTCAGCTAGGGAAATAATCAACCGGTTAATGCCAAATTTGGCAAAAACAAGAAATAATACAATACAACATGTAAACGGATATGTTTTAAGTGGCCAGACACTTATTTTTAAAATGTCGGTCACACGAACGCTTTTTATTGCTCTGCTTTCTTTACAAAGCCATGTAACAAAGTGTAACCTAATTTTATATGCTGGCAGTACATTATATTCCAGCCATGAAATGTGTCTACACAGAGACTAATTTTCCCACAATTTTGTCAGGTAGCTCCAATTGTATGCCGTATCTCAGGAAACAATTAACTGATTACCATCGAATTTTGGCCAAGTATTACTATGTTAGGCATGTGAATGTATTAGTTTTAAGTGGGTCAGACGCCTATCTTCAAAATTATGGCAATATAAATATTTTATTTTAACACACATTTGGCTGTTACCCGAGTCTTAGAAGAGGAATACATCTTGAAAAATGTTTGCGTACATAAGTAGAGGAAAGTAGGCTATTTATTTGTTATGTTAGTAACTTTTTGAAAATTAAATGCATTATATTAAATATGTATACTTACTGAATATATAAATAGGATTACTGCAGAATGAATAGAGAATCACCAAGGAAAATGATGCCTTTTTTTTTTTAGTTTTATGGACGTAAAAGCTTAGGAAATGGGTGGCTGAAAAATTCTTGAAAATGAAATATTAAGTTAATTGATGTGTTATTGCAGTACAAAAATCGGTGACAACTTCAGAACCGTACTATTTCGTATTCAGGAACACGTCTATGGGCGGGAGACAACACAAGATACATCCCCTATCGAAATGAGTGCCATAATTATACTTTACTTTCTGGCCGTCATTCAAACGACAGTCAAATAATTGTATTTTTGTATGAGTCAATATTAATACTGAATATTATAATTTCCTCTTGTTTTTGTTTGTAACCCATGTCTTTGCCAGTAGTTTCGGCATTCATACTCATTATAAGCTCCATTCTCTCCCGCTCCGAAAAAAAAAAATATGTATACGCCTATTTTAATATTATTTTATGACTATTTTCTGGTCGTGGCATTAATTTTGCATTAAATCTAGTTGCGGGAAGCATTTATGGTATTGTCACGAAGCATAATTATTGTAAACTAAATAATAAGTCTTCATTTCATTGCCTTCAACACCGCCTATTTCGATATATATATGCATTAGTTCTTTACAATGCAGTGGGACGTATATCTCGTAACCAAAAAACTTCTAGTACCTGAGCCGACAACTTGTATNCCATGTCTTTGCCAGTAGTTTCGGCATTCATACTCATTATAAGCTCCATTCTCTCCCGCTCCGAAAAAAAAAAATAATGTATACGCCTATTTTAATATTATTTTATGACTATTTTCTGGTCGTGGCATTAATTTTGCATTAAATCTAGTTGCGGGAAGCATTTATGGTATTGTCACGAAGCATAATTAGTCAGTATTGTAAACTACATAATAAGTCTTCATTTCATTGCCTTCAACACCGCCTATTTCGATATATATATATGCCTTAGTTCTTTACAATGCAGTGGGACGTATATCTCGTAACCAAAAAACTTCTAGTACCTGAGCCGACAACTTGTATNCTTAGTTCTTTACAATGCAGTGGGACGTATATCTCGTAACCAAAAAACTTCTAGTACCTGAGCCGACAACTTGTATCACCACAAGCGGCAAATCTAGCATGCACTGGTGATGAACTTGCATAGGCTATTCACTGTAAAGTGAGCACTTTTGAAAGCCCTCTCATTTGAAATAATAGGCAATAAATATATTTTATTTTAGCCTTAGACGTTAACTTCCAAGTGCGGTGGAATATGCACACGCTGTGTTCATTACTTACATGGCAATATTTATTTTAAATTGTTGTTAAAAGATAACAAAATGGCAGAAAGTAAAACGTAACTCGGGCCTCAAAAATGCTCACTTTACCGTGGACAGCCTATACGTAAGTTGAAAAATACTTTACGCACCTGAAGATACGCCTGCATGAATCTAGGTTGGATTCGTACTTTACGAACTTTAATTTCGCTGCAGTTACAAGCATCGTTTACAAAACCTATTCCAATGCCCCAATCTTCAGTGCAGGGTCCATCATCGCATGCAAAGCATGTTCAAACAAACGCGTAATTAAATAAAATTTATATTTACGCATAAGTAAAAAGCATTTGTAATTTATTTTACAATCCACTTCTAGGCATGTAGTAAATCTGCCTATTGCGAGGATACATATTATTAACTTCAGTGAGATCAGAGTTAACCACCTTGATATTAACTAATGGATGTAGTTCTCGAAAACTCAGACTTTCAGATATTAACTCGATGCTAGTTTTTATTATTTTTATGCGCTGATTAATAATCCCTTATTATTCAACCACTCACGATTGTTTAAATTGTACACACTTGGGTGAAAAATAAATTTTGGCATAACTTATATTTGTGACATAATTTGATGACAGTGACATTTTTCCAGTGGTTCCAGTTCATCTTCCAGTTACACATTATCCCGACCCCCAGTGATGTCAGTGTTAAGTCTTAATTATTACCTCGAACTCGGGATTGGGGGGTTCTACATCTACTTGGAACTCGCTACAGACAAAGGGGACTCAGGACGCGAGGGGTCAAGCCGGGGTTACCTTGCAACTACTGTGCTACCTTTGCACAACTCGACATTTTTGTTTTGGAGAAATTTGGCAAACGGATAGAGAACTGTTGCTAGAAATTTTAAATGTTGAATGTTATCTACCCAAGCAATGTCGCAACACCATCATCAAATGGCGCCAAAACAAATATTTTGAGTGGTGTTTAATTTACTGGAGTGCACGTGCAAAGTAACCCAGGTTTATGGTAGCACTATGCAGGGACATTTGAGAGTTTAGTCCTGTTCCAAAATAAATCTGCATCCAAAACACCGCCCTCTTCAACAACGGAAGGCATTCTAATGAAGTTTGAGGGAAATTTAAATTACAGAGCAAATAATTATTATGTGGATTGCAACAAATTAAAACAGAAAACTACGTTAAGAATTAAGTAACGTAATTTAAATTAATTAACCTTGTGAATAAGCATGTCCTTTCAGAAATATTCTAAACCTTTGCTTATCTCAGAAAATTTCCTATTTAGTTAACCCAACTCCAAATAACACAGAAGAAAGTTTGAATTCCTGAATGTACGATTCCGTGCATTACATTGACACACATTGTTTTTATAAAATTTGTTGTGAATGACGAGCCAAACGAAACTAAATCTAATCACCCTCTGTCATTTTTAAAGAAGTTTGAGATGAAAATTATTAATTCGTCTGGAAATTTGAATTTTACTTTACAAATGCTTCACATTTTTGCTTCTTTTCTTTTCAATTTCTTTGTACACAGGCCTGCCATATCTATAATTTGTATGATAAATTTTATAAAATAATTTACCATTACATTTCAACATTAGTAAACATAATTGTCTATTAGGAAACATTACCCGCACATTTTCAGTTTCTTTGGTTTATGAACCAAATGCGCCACTTTGGATTTTGGGAAATAGCAATATTCTTTCAAAAATTCCACAAAATTGTTATTCAATATTTTTCAAGTTCGTGACATTATAACTAAATACTCTCGTTGTAATACGAGTACAGTAACTACACTAAGTTACATGTTTTCACACGTATGTGAACGTTCTGACTGCATTGTATTTGATCTTCACACGATGCTACCGGTATTTCAATTTAGCAATCCATGTGTTGCAAGTTCTTTTTTATTTGACGACTGCCGATTCATCCATCTTGATATCTACGCTGTTACAGGCATAGTATAGTACGGCCATTTTGGACTCCCTTGCGTGTTTTAAGAAAATGCTAACTGGCAAACTATATCCTACTATCTACTGCAAACTATATCCTACAATTAATTCCGTTTAATTTTTGGTCGCCAGCAAAACCTGTTATCGCCTTTAAAATAGCAACTGTTCGTAATTAGTAATAAAAATAATGTCAATAATAATAATACGCGACTACTAAAAGAAGCTAGTTTTAACAAGACTTATATCTTTTATAACGTCATCTAAATTATTGAAGTTAGTTCGTAGGTATTCGATACAAAGCTGCTTTCTCGAATAAACCGTAAAATTACATTTCGCGCGTATTTTGTTACAAGACGGAGGAAATACTCTCGCTGTGGTAAATTCGCGGATGGATGATAATTACCGTGAAGACAGGTCCCTTCGAGCGATCCGTTCAGAGAGAGTGATAGTTTGATGAGCGCTGGGGAAAAAAAATGCTTTCTAAGGAACACGCCGCCCCGGGCTGTACCATCGTCGGGAGTCAGACGGGAGGAACATCGGGAACGCCGAGACACGCATCAAATTAAGACCTCGCTTGTTTTCGTCATGTTGTTGCTTCCTACCAGTTGCGAAATATACCTGCCTAATCTCTCCCTCTCTCTCGCCGCTCAATTCCCTCACACGCAGAAATTTTTATCGTACTCTTTTTTACACGCGCACCCAAAAAAACGTTTGGAGTTTTGCTCTGCGTCGGGGGCTGGCGATATTAAAACAATCCTGCGCTGCATGAAGTAGAAGGCATGCGGAAAATGACTGTTGTTAATTAAATCACTTCCCCCCCCCCCNNACTAATGAAAATAGCTATTCCTGTTGTGGTGGCGAACACTTCGTCACGGTATATAATGGAAACCAAGGTACTTCCTTTGTTTTTTTTTTTTTCAGAAAAAAGTAAATATATATATACCATTATATTATTACCAGACTTCCGCTTTTTATTTAATGAAACACGGAATGCTTATTCAGTTGTTATTTCCTCCCGCAGGTACAATGTGAGATTGATAAATAATTTTTACAACGCTCGTCTCCAAGGAGAGAGCTTTGCAGTTTTGGAACTTGCTGCGTAATGAATACGATGGACCGAGAAAAATTTGTGAGTAGTTAATTTTCCAGCTTACTTGTCAAACAAAATGTTTCCGCTGGCAGGGGGAAAGCAGAATGGTCCCCTGCCAATACACGCTCATTGGCAGAAGAAAAAAAATTTGCACCCACAAGGAAGTGTCGGATTGCAATGCTACTCGGGAGGAAAGCAGAAGTTACCAAGAACAAGAAATGATTGCAGATTGAGACTTGTATGAACGATGTTTATCGCGCTTACATACGGCTATCAGTATGACGGGGGTAGGGGGGGGGAGGCTGCCATGTTTGCGATCACACTCCGCCAGACGTCGAGACATGGATTTTGAAGAGGCGGTAATGTTATCCTGCAATAATGCCTCCCATGCAGCGTTAATATTCCGTCGCAGTTCCTGCATATTTTGTGGTATAGTTAGTCTATGCGCGGATTCTTCACACTTTTTTAATCAAACCTTTGAAAAAAAAAACACTCCATGTATGACGCGTTTGATTATTTCCTAAATAGGTCATGTATCACAAGGGTTTTATACTTGTGTTAATCTGTTAATATAAAAGTACCTTATTTTTGTTAAATTGAACCTTTACTTATATTTTATCTATATATTATAATTTTTTTTTTCCTTTATAACTAATATGAATAAAAATAGGCACAAAATAGGAGTGTTGGTAATGCCTAGAAAGAAATNAAAAAACACTCCATGTATGACGCGTTTGATTATTTCCTAAATAGGTCATGTATCACAAGGGTTTTATACTTGTGTTTATCTGTTAATATAAAAGTACCTTATTTTTGTTAAATTGAACCTTTACTTATATTTTATCTATATATTATAATATTTTTTTTTCCTTTATAACTAATATGAATAAAAATAGGCACAAAATAGGAGTGTTGGTAATGCCTAGAAAGAAATAGTTCTTATGGGAAATATTACTACAGTGAGTGCGCGCGAATGCGGTGCGCTGGCCCTCTGGGGGTAGTTTTGTAAGCTTTGTTTATATGAGGCGGAGGAATTTCGTGGAAGTACAACTTCAGCAGGGCTTCAGAGAAGTTGGAAGTAACCGTGAATGGAGTAGGGGTGGAGTCGCGATAGAGTGGCCGGTAGCATCCCACGTGTTATTAGCTAGGATACGTCTGGCTATGCATCAAGCATTAACAGAGTATCCATGTCTTCAAGGAAAGTGTTGAGACGGCAGCGGTACGAGGACGAGCTATGTCCTGTTGGAACACAGCACTGCACGGATGTTATTGAACCCCAGGACCACTGTTTGTAGGACCCTCACGAACGTACCGTTGGGCTGCCGAAGTGCCCGCGATGAGGACCGAAGACTAATCGGGCATCACACGAAGTCACACTTCACACCATGGCACCAGGTCGTCCGGACGTGACATGTGTGGCAACAAAGGGGTTCATCGTGGTGCTGTCCGCGTTGCCTTCGTCGCCACCCTGACGAAAGCGGGACTCCGAAGATTATCCGCTGTCATTCTGCGTGGCTCCGTGACAGTGGGTCACGACACCATGGCAGTTTATGGCGACGTTGATGTGGTGTTAACAGCAGTAAGTCGCAACAGTCTGCGTGCATGTAGTCCTACGTGGTGCAGCCGTCTGCCAAAGGTACTGGCGTTCACAGGGTGCTGCAGGGTGTAATGGCGTAGTTATGGGACGGGATATGGGTGACATTTCCCCTCCCAAAAGTCCCCAAAATATTTTTTACGTAAATAACAAACCCGTGTTTTTATCTGATTAGACGCTTTCGTACTAAAGTCATTTTTGTACATATTATATTGAAGTAAAAAAAATGATATATCTATAACACAATCCAGTTATTGGAGACAGATTTAAAATTTCGTTTGCGAGGGCTCTAATTTTTTGTCAATTACTTTTTTGGTCACAAGCCTAAAGTTCGTCATATCTCAGTAAAATAAATTGTGGGTGAAGTTTTTAATTTGAGTTATACTTCAAATTCTTTGTACCGTAGAACTGCGTGGAAATATACAGCACGAGTATAAAAGAATACCCCAACTTTGAAGGTCTATAATATAAAAACCAAACAACCTACAACCTTAATTGACCAATCAAATGAACCGTGGAACCGTGAAGGTTGTTTAACATACATTCATAAGTGTTCACTGTGACCACCACGAGCGGCCTGAACGACATCTACGCGATAATCAAACTCCTTCCACGCTCTTGTCAGCGTGTCCGGTGTTACGGCTTGGTCCTTGGCACTTGCAACAAGATTGCATTTTTTTTAAGTAAGAGGCATTGCTCCATAAGACGTCATAAAAGTTCCATAAAGGCAAAAAAAAATTCCCCGCAATTAAAGGTTGGCCACCCCGAATATGTTTACTAAGGCGGGGGGTCTCAGAAGATCTTTATGTCAGTAAACATTATCCAGAGAATTGTAGCTTAATTCCAAGCCGTCTCCGATATTTTGCAAAAATTCAATTACTAAACTCGATTTTCAATAGCGCATCTCTCCCTTAGAAGTTGGACTAGGCTATAAATTATATACATATTTCTACCCCGTTTAACAGAAGGGATCTCCTCCGGAAATATTTCGGCTGAGTTTCCCAACTGCCTGTAATTACTCTGTATACACACTGCCATGAGCCGACGCGCGCAAGCTTGCAAGTGTTCAGATAAACCTCAATGACGCTGAGTTCTTTACTTTTGATATTTTTAAGTAGCCATCGTATGGGTTTATACCAACTATAAAAAACTTTTCCGCAATAGAGCTTGCCTAATTTTTATATAACAGTAGATATGATGTCATACTATCCCTAAAAAAATTCAACTCAGGCAAGACAGATAAACTTACAAGGAAAAGAATAAAAATATAGCAGAGTATACGGCGGTGTACATAGAGTTATATTTTTTGCGCCCAGTTTTATCGATGAACTAAAAGCTTCAACCACCACGAACTCCCAGCAGAAAGTTACATCTCTTGAAATATCGCCATGTCCTAAATTTCTCGCTGATTCCGAAACAGGATTGTTTTAAGACATTTCTGAAAGCGGGAACTACAGTAAATGATTACAGAATACCTTGCATATCATATCTCTTCTGTGCGTACATCAGTAAACGGTAACAGTCTACAAGAAATATTGGTTGGAATATTAAAACAATGTTGATGATTCTGAAGGAGTCCCTCATGCCATCACGAAGAGGGGGAATTTTTAAGGAGAAAATAAAAATCACTAGGAAACAGAGGGAATCGCTATTAATAGATTATATTCTCGAGGAATGTGAACCAATACCATTACAGTGGAAGAGTAGTAGTCTCCATCTGTTAAATAGATAATCTAATCTGTGAATTTGCTGGTCAAAATGTACAGCAATTGCCTTCTGAATTTGACAAGACTCTAAAGCGTTGCCTTAATTGTATAATTATAATAATCATTATTTTATTTTTACGTAGCTACTTTGTAGGTGATTTTGTTGTTCAAATCAGCAATTTAACTGTTATTTTCTGTGTTACTTATCACTAGTGGTCGTACTGTTCCCCGTGACTAATGGCGGACCTGGTGCTTACTTTTACGTGTTTTGTTGTGGAACTTGTTCCATTCCACCTTCTTGTCAAAACATGAAAATAGAATAATTCTGTACAGAAGTGTCTATTTTGGAGAATTGGGTCATTTTTGCCTCGAAGTTTGTCAGTTGTGTGGAGTGTAATAAGAACAAGTTGCTTAGAATCAGCATAGTTAACTGTTAATTGCAGCATACCTATCATTTTTAAATAGGATGCAATTTTTACTGCAGCGGTTTTAAGTGTTCGTAGACAACTTTCGCCATTTCAGAACTTATTTATCTGATTTATCGTATATATCAAAATAAATAGAAGCAATAGGATAACTTAATATATTCACTAGAGAAGAGAACTAACTTTCTTTCCGTAACTACGAATCAAATCTTCATCAACAAGTGGCCATTAAGTACCTTTATCCTGCTACACCGGTGACGGGCTGATCAGAAAAATGCCGTGTAACCACTTATTGCTTTGAACTGATGGGCTGTANTGCCGTGTAACCACTTATTGCTTTGAACTGATGGGCTGTAAATTTCTTAATAAACCGTTTAAAATATTTGTTCCAGAGTTTTCTCTAACTACCACACAATATAGGCAATCCACATACGATTAGCAGGTGTGTATTACCTTCTTACACTATCAGAGATCTTCAATTTCTTTTGCTCATCGCTGTGGTGCGAGTTATGTCACACTGTTTCCATTTTCACCTGAGCTCACTTCCTCACTGTTGAGTTTGCTGCCTGCTCTCTGCTCGGGTTGGTGGTTGGTACTCCTAACCTGGATTTTCAAACCTCAGCAGATTGTCTGGCACTTCTCTCTTCAAGAAGAGTCTATGAAGTAATTTTACCGTCTTTTTTGAGCATTATTTTCATTGACTGGATAGCCCTCTCTCTCTCTCTCTCTCTCTTCACCTTATACTCTCTGAAAATATCCAGGCTCATATTCTTCTCGAGGCTGTTGATTCTCCCGCACATTCATCGAATTTCCTTCTGCGCAGGCCTCAATCCGCCTCCGCAGTGCTGCCACTCGTGAACTTCCTGTCTCCCCAAACAAATATCCCTTGTTACTATCTTCTAATGAGATAAAATTCCGTCATGCCCTCCTTTATTTTCATCCAGAATTGTTAACCAGATACCCTTGCTTTTTCCTTGAATAACGCCATGACACACGCCCTCTTTAGTTCCTACAAACCTTATTCTTTATGACTAGGGATATGAAAACCTCACGATGCAAGTGCTACATACAGACCAACCAGGCTCCGCGGTCCTTCGTGTGCTATAGAACCTCAGCTGCTCGTTCATTGGCCGCCGCCTTAGTAGCCAGTTTTATACTTGAGAAGATAGCATGCGATATAGTTTTTGATTTCATTCAAGTCTACTATCGGTTCAAAGTCTTCCACGGCGTGTGTGATCAATTATGAACCAATAGCAGANTTTTGATTTCATTCAAGTCTACTATCGGTTCAAAGTCTTCCACGGCGTGTGTGATCAATTATGAACCAATAGCAGAATATACGAGTTTGTCCTCAAACCATTATTTTACGTGGTGGCCAACATAACTTAGGCACTTGCAGGTCAGCACATTAATTTTTCTGTAACAGAATTGGTACTATATATAGGTTTAATCCTGTAATGGTGATGGGAGACCTCTAGATAAAAAAAAAGTCTAGTGTAATCGGCTGGAATCTGATCCGCGGCTCCTAAAAATCAGTCAGGAACAATAGTGCATTGCCAAAAAAGGGTCGGTACAATATATAATACCAAATACATTCGGATTAATAATTGTGTGCTACATACTAAAAATAAAACAATGAAATTAAAATTACTGTGATTTCATTTTGCATCTCTTGACAAGCAGACCAACATGACTAATTCTACAGAGTGTTTCACTGACTTTCAGATTTATTTTGGTGCAGNGACTAATTCTACAGAGTGTTTCACTGACTTTCAGATTTATTTTGGTGCAGCTCGTTTTGACGAGCGACTCTTAACAACGTACATAAACGGCTACACCGATGCAGTATTGCTAATCACACCTCATCCGCTTTCCGTCCTCTAGCTTGTGTGTTGGATGACGGACGACTGTGCTGTAGAGTTGCATTATCCCAGAAGTCGCCAACGTTGTTTCCCACTTGAAGCGTCAAGCCACTACATCTTAGTTCTCCACCTGGCTTTACAACACGCGTGAAAGGCGTGTGTCACCGTTCGCTAGTGACTGCTCTCGCTAAATATTCAGTTAGCCTATTCACGATTCCGCTGTATTTACATAATCCTGCTGCATTTACCAAGCGTGTGTATTTGTGAGCAAGTCACCGAATACGAGGTGTGTTCAAAAAAATAAGGTGACTTTGCAAATTTCGAGGGCTACGTACGTTCCATTACCGATTGTTTTTATTGTCATGTTGGTACACATGTCCCCAACATATGTTGACATTATCAGCCATTTTGCATTGTTAGTTTCTTCGTGACAGATATAAAGGTTAGACGTGTTTTGGTGTGATTGGCGATTTTTTGCTATCGCAAACAATGGATCAAAGAATCTGTATTAACAACACCGTAATCATGCATCAGCCACCGTATTCGCCGGACGTGGCCCCCTGTGACTTGTTCCTGTTCCCANTCATGCCTCAGCCACCGTATTCGCCGGACGTGGCCCCCTGCGACTTGTTCCTGTTCCCAAAACTGAAGAGACCCATGTAAGGACGGAGGTTTGCCAAGACTGAGGAGATAAAGACCAGGGAGACTTCAATGCCATACCAAAATGCGCATATCATAAGTGCTTCGAGGATTGGCAAAAAGCGCTGGCACAAGTGTATTATATCTGAGAGGGATTACTTTGAAGGGGGCAAAATATATATTGATGAATACATAAATATTTAACGAGACAAAGTCACAAAATAACAAGTCACCTTATTTTTTGAACACACCTAGTATTTGCCACAGTTCATCAGCTGCCAGTGATATCTCACAGCAGTGTGCGAGGAAATGATCCCTTTTGGTAAAACTATCTCCGCGGATTCTAAAGAAGCTGCGGGCGCAATTCAACGTGGGACCGTACAGTCTAAATCTAAACCAGTAGAATTATTTCACTGGATTTTCAGTCAATGAGATGTCATCTACTGGCGAATCAGTGAAATGCACCGAGGTTTCACTGCCAGGTAAGTGCAGCTCACTAGGAATAAGTAGAAATCACTGTTTAATGAGTAAATAAACGCAACTGAAAATTATCGACAGAATTGTACTGAATCAAATGGGGCAGTTTCAACAGCTCTGCAGTCAAATTGGCTGATTTGAAAAAAAAATTTACCATTTCGATTCTACAGCATAGTAACCTGTTGCAGATAGAAGAAAAGGATATCCGGAGGTATGGCAACGCTGTTGCAGCATATAGTGCGTTGCGAAAAGTGAAAAACAGGTTTGCTCTATTGTTATTTAAGATAAGCCTAATATTCATCACAGCTTATGCAAATGATAACGGTGCATTTTTAAACCTCTATTGACGCATAATAAAGTGAACAAACCTGTTATTTCACCGGCATATTTAATTTTGAACATTTGCGAGTGTTGTGAGAATACTTTTGTGACAAAAAAATCCCAGGAAAAGGTTTATTTTGCACCATAGGGATTTCCTTGCGTGATCATTTTAAGTGAGTGAAAAAATTTGAGCAGCTTTTCGAGAGCCGATGAGGGTGAAGCGAGGTGGGTACGGAGCAGCGCCGGAATGAAAGGGTGGGGAATATGGGAGNCTTTTCGAGAGCCGATGAGGGTGAAGCGAGGTGGGTACGGAGCAGCGCCGGAATGAAAGGGTGGGGAATATGGGAGATCCCCGAGAAAACCCGCCGACCAGCAGGCACGATTCCCACGTGCGAAAACCTGAGAGTTACCTCGCAAGGAATCGAACCTTTAATCCAACCAGTTTTTCACTTCGAAACGGAAAAGTTTCCGAGTTTTTGTGCTAGTTTTACTAAAATGATGTAGGCTTGCACCACTCACTTACAAAATAAGAATTAAAATTATTAGACATAAAATCGACACAAAAATAAGTATACAACGGAAATACACACATCAGTTCAGCATTCCATTAAATTTCCAGCACATTTTCCAGCATGCTTTAATTTTTTTTTCACACAGAAACAAATTAATGCTTTATGAAAAACACTGGAGTGACGTTAATACCTAACTTCAAGAACGTAGATCCACGTCTACAAAGCAGTGCAGCGGTTGACTGTGACTTTGTCTTCCAGTTTCCCCAAAAATTACTGCATTTTTAAGTGTGTAAAACTTTTGTATGCAGGCCTATTGCTGATTACATTTCAGATTTGTTTTATAATGTTTTAATATAGAAAATCTTATCGAAATATGTTACTGCGTATAATGTTTTCATGTTGCCATAAAACCAGCTCTCTTCATTAAGGGGCCGCGGTGGTTGAGTGGACATAACTGAGGAGTAGGCTGGCCGACTTGCAGTCAGAGGGTCGCGAGTTCGCGCCCCGGTTCCCCCGCGGCAGATCTCCAGTTCGCACGTCGCGCGCATGCGTACTGTGGATTCGTCATCAAGTCGGCGCCTACTGCATGAGCACGTCACGCGGCTAAACACACTCACACCGTCCAACGTCAAACGTCACCACGCTACGTCCAACGTCAAACGTCACCACGCTACGTCCAACGTCAAACGTCACCACGCTACGTCCAACGGCAAATGTAAAAAAAAAATGGTCGTCTCCCACCAAGGCGAACCGGGTTCAATCCCCGGCCGGGTCACTCCAGGATTTTTGCAAATGAGAATCGTGCCGGACGATGTCGCTGGTCGGCGGGTTTTCTCGGTGAACTCCCATTTCCCCCCACCCTTGCATTCCGACGCTGCTCTTTTCTCACCTCACTTCGTCCTCGTCGGCCTTTAAGACCTCGGTGTTAAGAGCTGCCCTTTTCATTTGAAACCGTTCACATTTTTTCCATAATTTTTTATACAATATACAAGTAAATATATTTTTATGGCAGTGAATGACGTTCCATTTTGCCATTATGTTTTGGTTATACTTATTCTGAACCTGTATTTTAAGGAATGAAAATAGTTTTTTTTTTTTTTTTTTTTTTTTTTTTCATTTTCTAATTTTCTAATATAATTTACGCACGGGGTAATTTGACCCAACCCCTAGGATAAAAAAAATTTTTTTTACACATTTTTACTATTCTATTTAAAACGCTTTAAAATGTTTGAAAACAAAATGAAAAAACAGGCGGTAATTAAAATACCGTACTACATATTCCTAAAAAAAATTCCACGAGATTTGATTTAAAATTTTTAGTGTTTTATAATCTACACAATTATAAGGAAGTTAACTTTGCAAGTAAAAATTAAGGTATCAAATCTAGATTTATTATGTTTTTTCACTAGTTTATGACATGGCATATTCACTTAATGAGAATATTTTGAATAAAACTATCTATATCAGTAATATTTATGCAAATAATATAATTATGTAAGAAGTTAATGATGTGGCTCTAAGGTATAAATTTCTTGTTCTCAATCAAAATTTTCAGGTAGTACTGTTGATGTTTATTAAGTACATTTCTGCAAAGTTTTACTGCATTTTCTTGTACAGAATCCATCAACTGACAACACTTGGAAGAGAATAAACACAAAAAAAACGCCAAAATAACTAATATTTCCTATTATTTTGCGAGAAGNAATGAGAATATTTTGAATAAAACTATCTATATCAGTAATATTTATGCAAATAATATAATTATGTAAGAAGTTAATGCTGTGGCTCTAAGGTATAAATTTCTTGTTCTCAATCAAAATTTTCAGGTAGTACTGTTGATGTTTATTAAGTACATTTCTGCAAAGTTTTACTGCATTTTCTTGTACAGAATCCATCATCTGACAACACTTGGAAGAGAATAAACACAAAAAAAACGCCAAAATAACTAATATTTCCTATTATTTTGCGAGAAGGCGGAAATTATAATAGATATCGCTTACTGCCTCAGCACCTCTAAGGGNGGCGGAAATTATAATAGGTATCGCTTACTGCCTCAGCACCTCTAAGGGTGGGGTTCGTTCTTTACGGAAACCGTTGAACGAAATTTCCGATCGGTCTTTCAGAAACCGTTTTCTTTCCCAAGTTGTTGGAACTTTCCGAAGAAACATTTCGCCCGCGAGGGGGGAAGAGCAAACAGAAGGGCGGAGGGGTAGGGCAGGGGGGTGGCTAGTANTGTTGAGGGGGAGCCCCACCAACAGAGAGGCAGAGAGAAGGAACTCCTTCGAAAGTTGGAAGACTCCGGAAGAGTTGGCGAAGATGCGGAGAACTTCCAAACTGGAAATTAAAGCGGGAAGTGAGTATCGGCCATTAAATAAAAATCAAGAAGAATATAATAGGTGATGCTTTGTTGCGGGGGAACTGGCGAGATGTACGCTCGCGGGAGAAACTACGAACGGCTTGAAACTTGCTTCCGGCAGGCGTGCGTGCGTGCTTCCGGCGTCGCATGTCCGTTGTCTCGTCAGTTCTCTTGTAAGCTCGGTGATGCGAGACACACAGGCAGTTCACTGTCAACTGAGCACTCATGACGCACGTCGTGTGTTCTCCCACCACGTAACATCGACANGCACGTCGTGTGTTCTCCCACCACGTAACATCGACATGGGCCTGCTCACTTCGTCCATGCGTCGGTCATGTTAAACACTGAAATAATTAGAAAAGAGAATATTTTTAATTCGTACATTTTTTTTAATTTATATCCATTAAAATTAAAAAAGGAAAAGAACAAATGTTGGTATAGAAAAGTCAGTACCTTGTAACTTATAATATTTCATGGTGGTACTCACTACTATGGCTTCTCCAAGATATTTACAGTGCTGCAATTTTCGTTTCAAGTTTTTATTATTAATCTATGTGACGTTATTATTGGCACACGTACTATAATTTTAAACATTACATGATATGTTATAACTCAATTTAATAATATGCTAATTTTTTGTGTTTATAATATAAATTAATGAGCATCTGTTGTTTCAAGTTTTAAATGTGTTTAAAAGCTTTTATTTATTTTTACATGTATTTTTGTGCAATTTTTCATAGTCGTATTTTTTATTTGAATCTGTGTATGTTTATAATTTTAAGAAATTGGCAGCACTGATCGTACGTGGTTTTTTAANTCGTATTTTTTATTTGAATCTGTGTATGTTTATAATTTTAAGAAATTGGCAGCACTGATCGTACGTGGTTTTTTAACGATGAATTTTTGAACGCAGCTCCGAGTTAAACCCTATATTAACCAGGTTAATTCAAAATTCCCATTGTTTTAATGAATGATTTACATGTAGCTGGAGGAAGATTATTCTTAGATGACTCGGGTACCAAAATAGTTTTAATGGCATCAGCAGTGTTTGTAGACAAAATAAAAGGGCCGCATATGATATTTAATTAAAACTAGGCAGATTTTAATGATGTATTCCGGCCTACAGTACAGTTGGTACCCATGGCTGGTACCTACAGTAGACTTGGTACCCAGGGCTGGTANATGATGTATTCCGGCCTACAGTACAGTTGGTACCCATGGCTGGTACCTACAGTAGACTTGGTACCCAGGGCTGGTATCTACAGTAGACTTGGTACTCAGGGCTGGTACCTACAGTAGACTTGGTACTCAGGGCTGGTACCTACAGTAGACTTGGTACTCAGGGCTGGTAACTACCTCAGGACTCCGAACTGGCTCGACGTGTTCCGGCTACAGACCTGATGTTTCTACAGAGGTATAATGTTTATTGTATGTTGCCAAGAGTGAATTACTGCAATTTTCCGCCTGATTTTGTTAAGTATCAAACATTTTATAATTATTCTCTGGTGATTTCTAACAAGTCATTAAAACTTTACTGCGTCATTTGCTTACACATANGGTACCTACAGTAGACTTGGTACTCAGGGCTGGTACCTACAGTAGACTTGGTACTCAGGGCTGGTACCTACAGTAGACTTGGTACTCAGGGCTGGTACCTACAGTAGACTTGGTACTCAGGGCTGGTACCTACAGTAGACTTGGTACTCAGGGCTGGTACCTACAGTAGACTTGGTACTCAGGGCTGGTACCTACAGTGGACTTGGTACTCAGGGCTGGTACCTACAGTGGACTTGGTACTCAGGGCTGGTACCTACAGTAGACTTGGTACCCAGGGCTGGTACCTACAGTAGACTTGGTACTCAGGGCTGGTACCTACCTCAGGACTCCGAGCTGGCTCGACGTGTTCCGGCTACAGACCTGATGTTTCTACAGAGGTATAATGTTTATTGTATGTTGCCAAGAGTGAATTACTGCTAGTTTCCGCCTGATTTTGTTAAGTATCAAACATTTTATAATTATTCTCTGGTGATTTCTAACAAGTCATTAAAACTTTACTGCGTCATTTGCTTACACATCTCTCAGTGTCAAGAGTAATCATGTTCTACCGATAAGAAACTGAGCTCACGAAATGTTATTCATTATTTCATTTTAATTCAAGTGTGAGAGAAAACATTTTTTGAAGACACTATAAAGTAAAATTAGTTACTACGGAGCCAGTCTGCCACCGAGGCGAACAGGGTTCCATTCCCGGCGGGGTCGCCCCCGGGATTTCCGCAAGTGGGAATCGTGCCGGGCGATGCCACTGCTCGGCGGTGAGCATATTCAAGTCACAGCCTGCAACACCGAGCAAGGTGGTGCGGGGGTAACGCACTGACCTCGCTTTGCGGAAAGCTTGGGTTCAATTCCTGCTGCGGTCGTTAATTTTTTTTTTTTTTTTTACTCATCAAATTCCGCTACCCGCAAAACACTTTTGTGAGCCTTACTAACGACTGTGGCTGCTAGTACGTTTGCTGAGACTAACGAATACATTATTGCCTACCAACACGCTGAATTTATTGGGGACTACAAGAGTGCTTTTTTATTTGCCACTAAATACTGATATGATATTAAAAAAGGTTTAATGTTAACGAAATATTTTGTGAAGTCTGTATCGCGACGAACAAAATTTTTTTTTGGTCACTATAAAACTGTTTTTTTTTTCTCGTGTACTGGTCACGCCAGTGATGATGGACGACGCCCGCTGCCCCCCGAGCCACAGCGGCCCCTAGCGACGCCAGTTTGGCGTGTAATACCGCCCTCGCGGGCCACATGTTGACCCTCAGCAGCGCGGAAGCTCTTACTCCCCACTTTAAAAAGAAACCTTCCCTTGTCTGCCCGCTCAATGGTTCGTGGCCCTCCGGGATAGATATACTCCTCACCTCCCCCCTTCGCCCACCTTGGAGCTCTACTAGTAATAAGTAAATCGTGTTCCCCCCTTGTCCTGTGGGGGCCCGGCCCTCACAATTAACGTGATGGGGCGACATTAGTTTATTTAAAAGCCGTCCGAGGTTAATCTCCCGCCCCAACCTACCCGGCTGACGCCCCTTGGCCGCTGTCATCTCTCATCTGTGAAGTGTGGCGAGGCGTGCAACAAGGGCGCATGTCGAACCCGAGTCCTCTTTTCCCCTCACTTCCTACGCGTAGGAATGTTTTTTTTTTTTTTTTTTTTTCCATCAAGCAGTTTTTACTACGGATCAACACGTCTCACATTGCGGGAAGAGAAGAAACACTAAATACGTGTCTTCCTTGATTATTTATATGTGGTTAAGTGGCTCGTTCAAAATGCATGTATGTGTATATATTTTACGCGTATATGAATACATACACAGAATGTGTCGATTTGTTGGAAGAAACCGGAGTGCGAACAGTACACCTCAAAACAGAATGTCTATATATAGTTGTGTGTGTGTGTGTGTGTGTATATATATATATATATATATATATACACACACACACACTCTCTCTATCACTCTCTAGATTCTAGGGTTCCCTAGCTACGGGTTCATACCACCGTGTAAGCTCGCTACACCCCTGTTTGTATACAGTATGTGATATGATGGGACGCTACCACATTTCAGTAAAGTAGATAAGAGCCAGAGTCTATCTGGATGAGCGGTTTCTTCATAGGTGAATGGGTCATGCCTGGCATTCACATTCACTTGGTCTGAATCCAGCGGATTATTACTTGTGAAGAATTTCAAGGTCGTCGTTAGGGCAATACCTGTGATTTACTTGCACGTGTGTGTCTGAAGATATTATATATGTATGTGTGTATATACACACACACACACATATATATATATATATATATACAGGTTGGTCCGCCTAACGTGGAAACCCCTGAAATTTCCGGAACGGTCGCAGATCACGAAATACTGTGTTCGCTAAATGAAATTACGTACGGGGGCAAGTAATTAGCCGCAAGTGACTATTCGTAACACCTGTATGGACAGAAATAATTAAACCACATATGATTTCTCCCCTGGAAACATACATTTATTTTAACGGCATCTGAAAGTACGTGCAAAGAGGAATTCAGTTATATAGCATATGCAATGGAAAGNAACATACATTTATTTTAACGGCATCTGAAAGTACGTGCAAAGAGGAATTCAGTTATATAGCATATGCAATGGAAAGTAACACATAAACGCTAAGAAATAATGTGCAAATATGATTAAGTGAGGTGGGCCGGTAGCATGGGGTAGTGGACTTGTACTCACAGCTGTGAGCAAGCAACACGCGCCGTGACTCATCCTGGCGGGACCGCTGGTAATTGATTCCTTATGAAAAATAAAGTCGAAAATATATAGGAAACCGTATATCTAAACGGAATATTGAAGGAGATATGAGACTATGAATATTGGGTTTTCAAAACGTATTTTCGCCGAACGCAGATTTTTTGTGGGTATTCTGAAT
This sequence comes from Clitarchus hookeri, assembly GCA_002778355.1. Classification (NCBI taxonomy): domain Eukaryota; kingdom Metazoa; phylum Arthropoda; class Insecta; order Phasmatodea; family Phasmatidae; genus Clitarchus; species Clitarchus hookeri. The sequence continues at coordinate 507,141 of NQII01000543.1, read as the reverse complement.
GTTCTTGCCACGCCTTTGCGGACGCGTGTCCTGCTTTCAAGGGGTATTGAGGGGGAGGGGAGTGTGTGCCAGTTGTGTTGGCANCCACGCCTTTGCGGACGCGTGTCCTGCTTTCAAGGGGTATTGAGGGGGAGGGGAGTGTGTGCCAGTTGTGTTGGCATTTGTTTCATGTCTATGTAATTCTGATAATTCTTTGATTATTTATTTAGTGATTCGCCAAATATTTTGTTTTCCATNCTTGTTTCATGTCTATGTAATTCTGATAATTCTTTGATTATTTATTTAGTGATTCGCCAAATATTTTGTTTTCCATTGGAACGTGCTCTAGTTATGCTATATATTTTTGTTTATTCAATTTGAAGTTGTATTAAAACTTTATCATCTATAAATTTTGTAATGTTGAAATATGTATCTGATTAGTTTGTTTGATATTTATGGTTAAAACATATTTTTCTTTAGTTTTATTAATTATTTACGTACATAATGTTGTGTAAATTCTTAATTTACTTTCGATTTATGTATCGATTAGTCGCGCGAGACAATGAAATCCGGAGAATACCTTTTTATATATAGGTTTCCGCTCAGTTACCTTCTTCTTCGTTTTCTCGCCGTACAGCGTGTAGTCAACTTACTTTACTAACTTTTGGAATCTTTCACCGTCTTGAAATGAAATAGATTTTACCCACCGTTTTGGCTATTTTCAGGAATGGCTTAATCTCGTGGCCAACCTTTTCATCCTTCTTGTGATGCGAGTCGCACACCAATTCGTGGCGTGGTCGTTTTGACCTTGATTCCACTTCTTTCAGTAACGTCTGAATTTCAGTTTCTGCAATCAAGTAACATCTCTATTTATTTTTGCCTGCTGCATGTGCTCAGGAGTGTTCCGAACTTTCTGTCTTCTGACGCGAAATCTGTTGTTCAATAATTAAATTATATTATTTGTAAATGTTCAACTATAACTATAAAATTATTTTTGTTTTCAACTTAATTAAATGTAAAAATAATGTATTAAAGTTAAATGTTCAGTAATATTTCAAATGAAGCAGTCGCGGGTACCCGACGATATATACATGGCCATAATAGAATATAAAAATGTAACAAAAAGAAAGAGAAATTATAGTTTGTCAAAAAAATGTTTATCTAATTCTAAAAAAACTAAGATATTTTGTTATATACTTCCTCACTAATCGCCCATGGATAAAATATAAATTTATTATTGTAATGTTGTGATTGGTAAAAATTTGAACTACGCCATGAGTGTACCTAATATTTTATTTTATACCTTTTATGTAATAAGTAAAACAGAAGCATGCTCATATTTTTCTGGTTTCAGTAGCATACCCTAGTCTACACAGGGATCTAGATCCCACCTTCCACTTATGTGCCGTCCTTGTGTCATAAAGAGAGTGGCTATGGGTGCTNGTCTACACAGGGATCTAGATCCCACCTTCCACTTATGTGCCGTCCTTGTGTCATAAAGAGAGTGGCTATGGGTGCTCAAGGTTGTGACACGAAGATGCTACATAACACTGTCAGAAACAAATGTATATTTGATGCTAAAATGAATAACATCTTCTATGTACCTGAAATTTGTCTTAATCATCTCTCCCGAACATCCTAATATAAGAAGGGATAAAAATTATATAATAACACAAAAGTTATTTAAACACTTTGACTTTATTTTACAGATATGTAAAAAAAACATAAAAATAGTAACATGATTAACTTATTCTTAATTTGGGCAAAAGAATTATGATGTCTGATTTTGTANGTCTACACAGGGATCTAGATCCCACCTTCCACTTATGTGCCGTCCTTGTGTCATAAAGAGAGTGGCTATGGGTGCTTAAGGTTGTGACACGAAGATGCTACATAACACTGTCAGAAACAAATGTATATTTGATGCTAAAATGAATAACATCTTCTATGTACCTGAAATTTGTCTTAATCATCTCTCCCGAACATCCTAATATAAGAAGGGATAAAAATTATATAATAACACAAAAATTATTTAAACACTTTGACTTTATTTTACAGATATGTAAAAAAACATAAAAATAGTAACATGATTAACTTATTCTTAATTTGGGCAAAAGAATTATGATGTCTGATTTTGTAGNAAAAAAACATAAAAATAGTAACATGATTAACTTATTCTTAATTTGGGCAAAAGAATTATGATGTCTGATTTTGTAGAACAATTCCTGCTGTGAGCATTCAAGCTATACTTACTTGCATATACCACACCACAGTTATCACATGGGTAAATCTTGTAGGCGATGGTAAATGGAAAGTTACTATCTTCATGTCTTCTGACACTAGAGCTGCTAGGAAATGTCGTGCCGCAATACTTGCACTCGTTTTCCGATGAGCAACAAACATTGCCTTTGTAGTTCTTTTAAAGTCTATACAGGTTATCACTGCGGGTACACACCATGTTGCAGTTATCGCAGTGGTAAGTCTAGTATGCAATGCTGAACATGCAATTGCTAATTTCATGCCATCGTGCGTTACAGCTTCTACTAAAAGTAATTCCAGAGTAGCAACATTGTATCCGTGATGTTTGTAGCGAATCTCCAAGATCCCTTACTGTTGAAGATGCAGCCAGTGTTGCAGGTGGTAAGTCTTCAAACCATCTCCATACTGTTGCAGCGCACGCGATCGCGGTAGATGAATGGAGTCTTCACGATCTGCTTTCCACCACACTCGATAAAGAAGAGACAATAATTTTTTATATTACACTCGCTTGTATACTATTCACTCTACATGTCAGTTTGCATTGCCTGTCTCGGGTTGCCTCAGTAGATGACTGCTGGATATGTTCTGCAAACAACAGCATGGTTGCTGGACTGTGAAATATTGTTTTCTCAGGTCGATCGCTGTCTAGCCTGCGAAGTTGAGCATTCGACCACTCGTCTTCTTTACAGTCGTTCTTATTTCAGTATTGGTGGTGCCTTGTTTCTCTTTATGCTTCTGCTGCTCTCTCCCCGTGTGTCTTACACCAGTTCCTGGAATGTGGTGTGTATGTAATGGCAGCACTACCTTGCTCTAAGCATGGGATACAGCCAAGAATCTCTTCGTACTGTTGTAGATAGGCAGGTAGGTGTTTGTAGACGGATCGTAATTCATGTCTTACATATGCAAGAAGGAATTCTTTAGGCAGGTATGCAAGCTCAACATCTTTGTTGAGTGCTGCAAGTGATTTAAGGTTTCCATAGTTCACGATAGCGGATAAAATTTTCTGATCGCTAATTCAGCATGTCGTTATTTTTACTACATCCTCTCGATGGGAGGAAGAAGTTCTAGATGATCTGTGGTGGTACTAACTGTTTTTATAGACCCAAAAGTGAGTAGTCTTGGACCAAAGCGATATAATTCACCAACACCAGTTTATTCGAAGCTATATTTTTAAGAGACTTACTAATATTTACAGCTTGATGTCATGCTGAGAGCATAACATCAAGCTTTAACTTCTGACTACAGGTACTTGTTTCTTGGGGTAGGTGTGTGTTGTGCTACACTGTGCTGCAGATAACCCTTGCATGTGGGGTTCGTCAGTTAGTCGATGGATGTGTTTGGATCACCTCGTCTAACTTATGCAGCTTCGGTATCTCCAGAGCTAATGGGACCTATGAGAGTGCCATCGACTTCTTGGCCCATACCATTGACTTCTTGGGTNCTTCGGTATCTCCAGAGCTAATGGGACCTATGAGAGTGCCATCGACTTCTTGGCCCATACCATTGACTTCTTGGGTATTTTCTTCCTCTTCAGCGTTACCACCAGCGTCTTCGACAGAGGTGTCTACCGAAATTTCCACGGACATCGGGAAACACACCGTACCCCAGACGTCTACACAGTATCAGTTCGTCATCTGTGGCCAATGAATCGCCAATGGGCACATTGACCTCTGTTCCTGCGACAACTGCGTGGCCAACCACCTCCTCGAACCATTCCAAAGTTATAAGTGCCGCTTCTGTGAAAAGATCTTCGCTTGCTGCAGCAGTGTTCGATGGCATGGGAAGCGTGGTTGACAAAGAGGCCCGCCCAAATAAAGTTCATGNCTTCGGTATCTCCAGAGCTAATGGGACCTATGAGAGTGCCATCGACTTCTTGGCCCATACCATTGACTTCTTGGGTCTTTTCTTCCTCTTCAGCGTTACCACCAGTGTCTTCGACAGAGGTGTCTACCGAAATTTCCACGGACATCGGGAATGTGTGGCATGGGGTCTGCAGATGTGTCATTCAGTTCGTCATCTGTGGCCAATGAATCGCCAATGGGCACATTGATCTCTGTTCCTGCGACAACTGCGTGGCCAACCACCTCCTCTGAACCATTCCAAAGTTAGAAGTGCCGCTTCTGTGAAAAGAACTTCGCTTGCTGCAGCAGTGTTCGATGGCATGGGAAGCGTGGTTGACAAAGAGGCCCGCCCAAATAAAGTTCATGTGCTCGAAGTGAGATGTAACGATTTCAAGGATGGGTGGTCTAATCACCCATATGACTATATGCGAGAGGCTTCCTTCATGTAACATATCGGATGAATCTTCACAGTTAACAATGTATGTTGATCTTCCTGACTTTATCAAACACAAACGCGCTGTAATTAATCCTCATAACTACCATAACAAATGTTTCAAGTGGTCAGTGTTGGCTGCATTTGTTAAGTCATCGCAACCACAGCGTGTTGTAAAATTATATGCTGAGGTGGAAGGGTGGTTTGATTTTCGTTGGCTAGATTTTCCTACTCCTCTACAGCTAATAAGGTCATTTGAGAACAACCCTGGGGAGTCAGTAAATGTGTACTCGCTGAATACTAAGTCAAAGTGTTGTCAACGTGTTTTACAAAGTACGAGAAACCTGAGCATATCGATCTTCTTCTGATGGTGAAGGACGAAATTAAGAATATTTCACATTATTTTTACATACGCAAATTTTCACGACTGATAAACTCACAGATTACTTCGCATGGGCACAAAGTTCATGTCTGCAAACAGTGTTTTAAGCATCATACCGATTACCCCATGGGAATCAAGACTCACTGGGGTACAAAGCCTTGAAGTACACAAAAAAAAGTGTAAAAGATAAATTTTTTCAATGTGGATGTGTGTTTTCTCATGTTATACATTACCGAATAAAATGTGTTTTATAGAAATATGTTATGGCTTACTTACCTGCTTGTATATGAAAAATTACATATATATTTTTCGTATACTTTGTATTTGAACTTTCCTCTTGTAAGTATTATTTTATGGACTGCATAGCATCGCACTGCGCGGGCATCGTGTGCCAATGCTGAAATATATATATATACATTAGTGTATATACGTAGTTTAATGTATGTGTTGCGATGCTTTCTTACTCGACATTGTAAAGTTCATACATTTAATGCGATTTATATATAAATAAAGTGCTTACATGCTTACACTATAAATGGCATGTATTCAAAATTAGTGTAATTTATATAATATTTAAAAATAAGTAAATTGTACCTTGTACTGTTTAACTGATTTCCTCNCTGAAATATATATATATACATTAGTGTATATACGTAGTTTAATGTATGTGTTGCGATGCTTTCTTACTCGACATTGAAAAGTTCATACATTTAATGCGATTTCTATATAAATAAAGTGCTTACATGCTTACACTATAAATGGCATGTATTCAAAATTAGTGTAATTTATATAATATTTAAAAATAAGTAAATTGTACCTTGTACTGTTTAACTGATTTCCTCTCGTAAAAGGAAGTGCATGTTTGACTTGACCGGCCTGCCACATTGGAGCCTGGAGTTTCTCTTTCGGCCGGGGTACGTGCCATCCCTTCGAATAACCAAGACCTGCACAGTATCCTCACCGTCGGCCGACCTCCTGGGCTGCCTTAGAGATCCTTGAGATGTTAGTTGGTCGCACAACGTCGGACAGTTCAGACGTGTTCCACCGCTAGTGTCGTGAGTGTTGGCTGTCCTCTGAGTTTGACGGTTTATTTTCAATCAATCCGTAAGGAAATTTTTCTATTCGGTTATACTCACCATGGCTACCTGGTCTTGTCTGGCATTATCTAACGCAGCATGCAGCACTCGATGCTTGTGCAATATACGATAGTTGGCAAGTGCTTATAACAATTTTCCTTTGATAACTGTTTGCATAAGTGTGTAGCAGTATTATCATTATCGTTCCAAGCATCCTAGCTCTGCGATGTTTTTTATTGCCTAACATGGCGGACAGCTATCTATGCTCAAGCAATATGCGTCGGATGGTAAATGCTTATAACTATTTGCCTTAACAATTATTTTATATATATTTGCATCAGCATGTAACAGTGTCATCTCTCTCTATCTCTCTCGCTATCTCTCTCCATCTCTCTCTANCTTATAACTATTTGCCTTAACAATTATTTTATATATATTTGCATCAGCATGTAACAGTGTCATCTCTCTCTATCTCTCTATCTCTCTCTATCTCTCTCGCTATCTCTCTCCATCTATATCTCTATCTCTCTCTATCTCTCTATCTCTATCTCTCTCTCGCAACTAACAATTTAAATGTATGTTATTTTAGTGGCAAGCAGAAAAAACAATGTCTTTTCATGCCGTTTAATGTGTACTGCACTTGTCGCACTATAGACTTTTTTGAGGTTAGTCCTTGTGTACATTCGCTCCACTATTATTAGACATGGAACTATCGGGTATTTTTTATATGTTGCAGTTCGTTATAATATCGTGCTCGTGGCGTACTTGTGTGTATGTCATTCCTTTCTTATTTGTTACATGTCTAATTTTTCATGTACAGCATGATTTAATATACTTTACACGTGGTTCACCCGACACTCTTGTTAGTCCAATGGTGTTAATTTGTATTAACGCATACATGTTCTAATGTAACCCATGCCTACGTACACCTTGCTCTCGGTGCAACTGTATAGCATTATTTCCAATGTATTGCTGGTTGTCAACGGTTACCCATGCTAACGAGGTCTCGGGCTGCCAGCTCTCGTGTTGGGCTGCCGGTGTTTGTTTATATGTGCTTTACTATAACACACGACTGCGTGCATCATTATCGCAGTGCAGTTGTATACATCTTGACATTTTTTTCATATATGGTTGGTTATTGTGAGTTACCCATGCTAACATTGATTTATGTATATATTTTCGTTTTTATATATATACAGTCAGGATTGTGGTGGACAAAGGAAGGTTAGCAGTCGATGATGGGTTCCAAGTTGACAGACACCCCTGGTAGTAGACAACGAGAGCGGTGGTGAGTACTTGTCGTGTGTCCATGGACTGGGGTGTATGTGTGCTATTTCAGGCCGACACTTCTACATGTGTCGGCAACTTTGCGATGCATTTTTACGTATACCTACCTTTATTTTTTTTTACATTTATGGTGGGTTGTTACATGTTCCCGAAACTCAAAGGTTAGGAAATGGTATCCAACTATGCTTATAACAGGGCTTAAGACCTACTTGTTTTTATGGCCTTGATTGCAATCAAGAGTGATGGCTGTGATATGAATTTGATTGACCAGTTGGTAAATGCCTGCCTACTATGCTTATAAGATGGGTTAAGGCTTAGTTGCCCCTGCTATCCTGCTNATAACTATTTGCCTTAACAATTATTTTATATATATTTGCATCAGCATGTAACAGTGTCATCTCTCTCTATCTCTCTATCTCTCTCTATCTCTCTCGCTATCTCTCTCCATCTATATCTCTATCTCTCTCTATCTCTCTATCTCTATCTCTCTCTCGCAACTAACAATTTAAATGTATGTTATTTTANCTATATCTCTATCTCTCTCTATCTCTCTATCTCTATCTCTCTCTCGCAACTAACAATTTAAATGTATGTTATTTTAGTGGCAAGCAGAAAAAACAATGTCTTTTCATGCCGTTTAATGTGTACTGCACTTGTCGCACTATAGACTTTTTTGAGGTTAGTCCTTGTGTACATTCGCTCCACTATTATTAGACATGGAACNCTGCACTTGTCGCACTATAGACTTTTTTGAGGTTAGTCCTTGTGTACATTCGCTCCACTATTATTAGACATGGAACCATCGGGTATTTTTTATATGTTGCAGTTCGTTATAATATCGTGCTCGTGGCGTACTTGTGTGTATGTCATTCCTTTCTTATTTGTTACATGTCTAATTTTTCATGTACAGCATGATTTAATATACTTTACACGTGGTTCACCCGACACTCTTGTTAGTCCAATGGTGTTAATTTGTATTAACGCATACATGTTCTAATGTAACCCATGCCTACGTACACCTTGCTCTCGGTGCAACTGTATAGCATTATTTCCAATGTATTGCTGGTTGTCAACGGTTACCCATGCTAACGAGGTCTCGGGCTGCCAGCTCTCGTGTTGGGCTGCCGGTGTTTGTTTATATGTGCTTTACTATAACACACGACTGCGTGCATCATTATCGCAGTGCAGTTGTATACATCTTGACATTTTTTTCATATATGGTTGGTTATTGTGAGTTACCCATGCTAACATTTATTTATGTATATATTTTCGTTTTTATATATACAGTCAGGATTGTGGTGGACAAAGGAAGGTTAGCAGTCGATGATGGGTTCCAAGTTGACAGACACCCCTGGTAGTAGACAACGAGAGCGGTGGTGAGTACTTGTCGTGTGTCCATGGACTGGGGTGTATGTGTGCTATTTCAGGCCGACACTTCTACATGTGTCGGCAACTTTGCGATGCATTTTTACGTATACCTACCTTTATTTTTTTTTACATTTATGGTGGGTTGTTACATGTTCCCGAAACTCAAAGGTTAGGAAATGGTATCCAACTATGCTTATAACAGGGCTTAAGACCTACTTGTTTTTATGCCCTTGATTGCAATCAAGAGTGATGGCTGTGATATGAATTTAATTGACCAGTTGGTAAATGCCTGCCTACTATGCTTATAAGATGGGTTAAGGCTTAGTTGCCCCTGCTATCCTGCTCGTCGTCGGGTGAACTGCCTCTGATATGAATTTGGTGGCTATAGCTTCAGTGGATAGTAAATGGCAGTCAACTATGCTTATTGGAGGGTTTATGGCCTAGTCGACCTTGCTGCCCTGTTCTATGCCAGGTGCTATGTCAATGACTTAAATTTGACGACTATGGCTTGTTCAGATGGCATTTGAGGGTCAACTATGCTTAAAAGATGGGTTAAGGCATGATTGTTCGTGCTGCCCTGACGGTTGTCGGGTGCGATGACTATGATATGAATTTGGTGCTGAAACTTTGGCATATGGGAAATAGCTGCCAACTATGCTTATAAGAGGGCTTAAAATATACTTAACCCAATCACTATGTTCGTCGTCAGGTGTGTTGCCTATGATATGAATTTGGTGACTACAGCTTCAGAGGGTGAGAAATGGCTGTCAACTATGCTAATAAGAGGGCTTAAAGTATACTTGTCCTACCACTCTGTTCGTAATCAGGGGTGATGCCTATGTTATGATTTTGGTGGCTATATCTTAAATGGTTAGGGAATTATGGCTTACTACACTTATAAGCTTGTGGGAGTATGATATAGACATACTGTACTTAGCATAATTATCAAAGCTGCGATAATTATAGGCATAGGTTGTAGAATATGCTTGANGAATATGCTTGTAACAAAGTAGTGTGACAGCGTGAAGTAGCATGAGAAGTCGATGAAAATTCCTAAAAAAATATGGTTAGTGTTGACATGGAATGATAGAGCTTGAACTGGAACATTCTTGAAACCAGATGGCTGACTCAAAAATAAGATGGCCAATGTTGACAAGGAATGACAGAGCATGAACTGGAAAATCCTAGAAACAATATGGTGGAATGGAATGACAGAGCATGAAGTAGAAAGACAGAGCATGAACTAGAATATTCTTGAAACAGGGTCATGCTATTTTTAGACTGAGTGACTCATAACATTTTGGGTAAGTAATCTTTTTGCAGGAAATTTTGCAGATTTAGAGGGAAATTCTGGAAATATTAAAGGAAATTCTAAAAATTGTTTGAGTTTTTTCCAGGGAAATGGGGGAATTGAGGTCAATATCAAATGTCAAGGTCGTGGCCGTCATCTTGGGAGCCATTCCTTTGGTACACTGCTAGACGTCACCACTGGTCCTCTGTCAAGTACCACTACTGGTCCACTGCCAGATGCCATGTCCATCCGATCTCCGACTCCCCACTCCCCTGTCCAGATCCACAATTTCCTATTTACTTACCCTATGCACCAACTTTAATAGTTACTTCCTTCTTACTGAAACGTAGTTTCTATTTGGAATTTGGAATCAGCAAACTTATATGGTTAAATATAGAATATTTCCGGTTTCTTCACACTTTCTGAATCAAACCTTTGAAAAATCACACCATGCCTGACGTGTTTGGTTGTTTCCTAAATATTTCATGCATCACAAATGTTTTACAATTTTTNTGAAAAATCACACCATGCCTGACGTGTTTGGTTGTTTCCTAAATATTTCATGCATCACAAATGTTTTACAATTTTTGTTAACATAAAGGAAATTTATTTTCGATTAAATTGAACTTTCAGTTATATTTCATCTATAAATTATATTATTTAATTTACAATTCGTACAAATTAAAACAGGGAGAACAAAGGTGTGTTGGTAACGCCTAGTAAAAAATAGTTCTGATGCAAAATACTATTATACTGAGTCCGTACGAGAGCTGTGCGCTGTCCGTTTGGTGTAATCTCCTAGATTCGGTCAAGCTTTGAATGCACGAGGCGAAAGGATACTCTGGAAGTCGNTGAAAAATCACACCATGCCTGACGTGTTTGGTTGTTTCCTAAATATTTCATGCATCACAAATGTTTTACAATTTTTTTTAACATAAAGGAAATTTATTTCCGATTAAATTGAACTTTCAGTTATATTTCATCTATAAATTATATTATTTAATTTACAATTCGTACAAATTAAAACAGGGAGAACAAAGGTGTGTTGGTAACGCCTAGTAAAAAATAGTTCTGATGCAAAATGCTATTATACTGAGTCCGTACGAGAGCTGTGAGCTGTCCGTTTGGTGTAATCTCCTAGATTCGGTCAAGCTTTGAATGCACGAGGCGAAAGGATACTCTGGAAGTCGNAGCTGTCCGTTTGGTGTAATCTCCTAGATTCGGTCAAGCTTTGAATGCACGAGGCGAAAGGATACTCTGGAAGTCGAACTTCAGCAGGGCTCCAGAAAAGTGCGAAGTGACCGTGAATGGACTACAGCCTGGGATTGTTGGGATTGCAGAGTAGGGCATGGGACGCCGACCGCGCTGGGGTTAATTAACACGAGACGTTGGCACACTCTTGCCCAAGCGTGCTCCCTCCCCCACCCGGAGACAACCCGCCAACCACCCTTATGATCAGCCATCCCTCACGAGGGCGCCCATCTGGCACATCTCCTCCCCTGCTCCCTCAGCACCCCCCTCCCCACACACATCCCTCGGCAAACCTCGACCAGGACTGCTGCCTTCTGGTGCGCAAATAAATCTCGATTCGATGCGCCGTC
>NQII01000543.1:448518-485053 GCA_002778355.1 Clitarchus hookeri | reverse complement strand
AGGTTCCACATTTACGGGGGCTCTTCATAATCTCGCGATTTAGCGACACCGACAGCGACAGAGGCTAGAGCTGTCGCGACTCTTCGCGATGCGGTTGTCATGATGCGAGCTGTCGCCTGGTAAGTCTGTTGTTACTCGCTGACCGTACTCTGCGATGCCGGCGTCGTCTTCGGTGTCTCAACTCTCCGAGGTGGCTTTCACTACGCTTGGTTCCGCTCCCCTCCCATTTCCTCCCCTGATTAACCTCCCTTGTTTTCCCCTCCTTGTGCGTCATCATTTTTTTTTTTTTTTTGGTAAAGTGGGCAAGTTGACGTAACTCTTCCCACGCTCTGTAACGGCCTCGTCGGGTCGACGCCTGCTGGAACTGCGAGAAGATTTGCTAATATGTCGTAAATTGTCAGTTTGCCCGTTCTTGGGTCTTGGGTGAATATCAGGCTCTTTTAACTTGTTTCTTTGCGTGTGCAGCCGTGATGTGGTGTAACACGATACGACGAGTTGTGGACGCAGCTTTGTCTTTTGAGTCTGATTGAGTGTTTTTAACAAGTGCGTGGCGTAACTATGTGTAGTGTTGGGTATGCAGTGAGCTAGTATTTTTGGTCGCCTGCCTGAATTTGGTTTTGGTTCAACTAAATTCTAGCTTTGCTGCGTGCTTCAGTTTGTTTTAACGTGTAGTGCTTAGTGTTGTCTGCTGCCCAAGTTTACCTTAAAGATTAATAGTTCTTACTACGTGTCCACGACTCACGCGTTGGGCGTAAATAAGTAAATAAGTAAGACACATCGGTAGGATAACAACATACCACACCCTTGTGTCTCAATGTAGGGGATGACAGTACGCCACAACTGTTCACAGGTTTCAGGTCTTGGTTAAAGAAAATATTATTCACAGAATCGCTCTTGCATCTCATGTAGGTTTCATTATTTTCCGGTAGAAGCATTTGAAATGTCGATTCTCAAGGGTGGCCACATCCTTTGTGAGTTACTGTACGACATCACAGCGTTTCTACCCGTAGTTCAGGACCACCAATCTGTATATCTGCATGGGCGGCGTGATTCACTAACAAAGTAATACATCTGTATTTCAATGTCTGGCACATTTACGTTATGCCGAACACCTGTGAGCCTCCTAAAAATTATCGAGTTCTGCAGGACTCCACCGCTTTGCATCACCGGAGCAAGCTTCTCAGCGCGGGGGTAGTACAAGCCCTGGGGAGGGGCCCTTGCCCCCCTCCCCCCCAGTTGTCTTGCATTTGAAACGTGGCGGAAAAGAGAAGGTAACCCCCTCCCCCCACCATACCCATAACATTGTCTCCCTGAGCCTAGCTCGCTTTGATGCTAGGCTAAGCCGGGTTACCCCAGCAAGCCCTGGTTCCCATTAACATTTAACCTCCCCCCAACTCTGCCTGCACAGAGATCGTGGGAGGAGGTAGCAGTGAGGCTGGAACATAGTTTTGTCCCTTTTTTACGGTATTTTGAATAAGCAGGTTTAGTTATAGACTGGACGAGAATTTATTTTAAAAAACCCCGCCAGTATATTATTGTTGAAAGCTGATTCTAAGCCTAAATATCCCCGTGAACTTATTCGCGCAAGGTCTGGGTAAAGGCGTTGCCTATAGTAAGGTGAGATGGTAATGATTGTGATCATGAGATGTTTCTTATAAATATATTGGTTTTGCTTGATTCTGCAGAACTAATGTGACAGTCTGCGTTTAAATCCTAGGGCGGCGTTCCAAAGCGTTACTCTGCGAGTAAACTTTTTTCTCTGGCTGTCCCAAAACACGTTGAGTAAATGTTTTACTCGCTCTCGGCAGTGTCCCAAAACTGTAGAGTAATTGCTCTGACCATCCTGTCAGAGTAAAACATTTACATGCACCATTTCACGCGAGTGACGAAGGGTAGACTGAAAATGGCGGAAAGTTTAGTAGAATTAAACAAATTGAAAGGAAATGTAGACGTTCTGTTTACAGACACACACGGTAAATTTGCAAATGACGAGTGATAAAATTCGTATTTTTTTTAAAGTAACTTTTATAAAGGTTATATTTTTAGATTTAGTGTTTTATGATTAAATTATAGCAGGTAGAGCTGTTTATGTATACAACTAAGATTTTGAAAAAGAAAGAATTTGGGTGAAGGGACAAATATCTCTTGGAATTTACATTGGTGTCTTTACTTCTTCCAAAACCACGTTTACTCTTACTTACCTCGGCTGTTACTCTCTGTTACTGTCCTCTACTCTCGGAGTAACGTTTTGGAACGCCGCCTAAGTTAGTTAAGGAGTCGTAATGGTGTAGTGGTAAGACCACTCACCTGTTACCACGGCGAACCGGGCCGTGTCACGCCAGATTTCCGCTTTAGGAAAACCCAGTGGTCGTGGCGGTTAACCTGCGGGTTTTCTCGGGGTTCTCTCTTATCAACTTTCCGTTCCGTTGCTTCGCTCTCACTGGCGCCAAATACCGCGGCTGTTAAAGCAGCCTTTAGCCTCCCTTAGTTTACTCAATGCGTCAATTTGAGTTTAGATATATTGGTTGTACCGAGTTACTAAAACACTGCTTTTCCTTCCCCCTCCGCACCCAACTCTAGTAGCTGTGCGTGCACTATGGGGTGAACTGCTCCCCTACAAACCATTTTGGCAAGTTAGGAACGTATGGCCCCCCACACCAGCATCGAGTACAAGTACAATGGAGTAGAAACATGACTGCTGCGCATCTGAACTTTTTTTTTTGTTGACGATGACAGACGTGTACGTTGAATACTGTCGCGGTCACATCCGTGCTTTGTATGATATGGACGCGTCTCTCAGAGAAATTTTGAGGCTCGAAAATGAGAAAATAATTACTTTCCAAGCGAACTTTTTTGCTCGAGCCGGGGCGTTGCGCGGCAGAGGTCAGAGCTGGCGTAATTTCAATTTTTGTATTTTCCTTGAATTTTGTGTGTATTATACACGAGCGAAGAACTGTGGAATAAGGAACTGGACTCCGCCGTTCATTAAACAGTTTGAAACACAAAATTACTGACGACATTAAGGGCATGCTGTACAAACACAAATGTAAAATGAAGAAGCCATGGGGAGTATTAAAAAATCTGAAGAAACCTGAACATGCCATCAAAGTTCCCGGTGGAACCGGCGCTTTCCTCACCAAACCTCCCCTCCTGGTGGCCGATACCTATTAAAAGGTCATACCAGGAGCGCTTCTTTCTACTGTACGTTAACTCCCGCAAACAAAAGCTAGATCGGCTCTTTTGCTTCGCAGGGCGCCCCCGGGAACTTTGAATTTTGAGTCCGTCATACTGGTCCGAAAAGAATTTAAAACACGAAAGCTAAATACTTACAACACGATACATTCAAACACTACCGCGCTCGCGCTTGTTGAACATGCCATCAAAAATATGTTGTCCCTGCCGAAGTTCGAAAACATCCCTGGTCAAAATAAATTTCTGATGAGAGGATAAATCCATGGTTGGCCTATCGCCACTTTATTTCGAGAATGAAAAGCTATGGCAGAGTGTATAAAATAAGCAGGCATGCAGTAATAAAGTAATAGTGGCTACAACAGTCCCGGACATTGAAAACGATCACCAAGAAACGTCATGGTAAAATTATAGCAAAACTATTAAGTAGGCAGTTTCTGATAGTAAATAAATGTCACGTCTGAGTTAACAAACTGCAGTAGTTTCCCAGATGATTAGATACTCCCCCCCCCCCCNGATAAAGCCTTCGCTATTATGAAACGATGTTATACGGAAACGCAAAATTATGCAAAAGGAAAGGAATTTTCCGTATACGAGTAGAGTGTTGCCAAAAAATTACGTAATATAAAATTTCAAAAATGTGTTTGTGGTACAAAACACTGAAGTGACGATCTCATCTTTCAGAACTAAGCGACGCAATCTGAGTTCGCAACAACATCTCACGGAGCCTTGTAGGCTATTCACGGTAAAGTGAGCACTTTGTGAAGTCCTCTCATTTGGAATAATATTCAATAAATATATTTTATTGTAGCCTTAGACGTTAACTTTCGAGTCTGGTGAAATATATGCACTGTGCTTATTACTTGCATGGCAATTTTTTTTTTTTTTTTTTTTTTGTGGTGGAAGGATAGTAAAATGGCTGATAGGAAAAAAGTAACTATGGCCTAAAAAGTGCTCACTTTACCTTGAACAGCGTATAGCCGTTTGTATGACTGCAATATCTCTCGGCGATTAGTTACCTCGCAGCGTATGGTGAGTTCTCTCACGACGTCGGATAAAGTGAACATCGCGGAGTGACAGCAGAACTGGGCCAATCTTCAGCAGTCACACAAACTGTTACCGCACGGCAATTCCTCTTTCACGAATGTCCTGACATTGTATTTTATAGAATGGCTACTCACAAACAAACTACGAATATACGTATAATCTATCCACGATTTCTTGACACATTTTTTTAAAATCAAAACTTTAAAAAATCACCCCATATACGACATGCTTTGGTGTTTCTTAAATACGCCCCGTTTCACAAGCGTTCTATACTTGTGTTCACAAAATTACCTTATTTTTGGATTGAATGAAATTTCATTTGTATTTTTTTAATTTCGCAATTGATATGAATAAAAACAGTGAGAAAATGGGTGTGTTGGTAATGCCTATTAAAATTGTTCGTATATAAATTATTATTACACTGAGTGAACAAGAATTCGTTGCGTTGGCCCTTTGGCGTAATTTTCCACACTTAGTTAAGCTTTGTTTGCACGAGGCGGAGGAATATTCTCGAAGTAGATCATTAGCAGGGTTTCAGACAAGTTGGAAGCAACTGTGAATGCACTATGCAAACAAACTACAAATGTAAATGCCGTTATAGTGGTGTGTGTTCTTGCTATTGTAAATGAGAATGAGAACCCGTACGGTTTTCCCACCTAAGGCAGGATCACCCACGCATGGATGAGGGGAGGCTGGCGCTAAAGCCTGTATGCAGCAATAGAAATATCCGTACGAGCTCGGGTGGAGGCTTCCACTGCTTACCCGAGCTTGCAGTTAAGGAGGGTTCATCGACATAACCTACCCAATGAGACTTGTTGCCGCACACGTAAAGGCGGGCGCATTTTTATGACGTTACTTCTGTAGATGTGGTTCACGTACAACCGTCACTCGCGACTTCAGCATTAGCCCTTTATATGCACAGAGCATAATCGTTTTCTCGATACAACTGGAACATTTGTGTTGAATAAACACTCATATTTATCATAGTGTTTACACCCTGATGTTTTATAATCAGTAAACATTTTCGTGTAATTTTATTTACTGTTTATTCGTGTTTAATATTCTCCTTCAAAATAAAATAAACAAGATGACTCTACCGCTCTCTCTCTGATTGGCCGAAATTCCAACCTTGTAGGAAACCTTCCATCGAAAATTGCACGCGACCAATTTCTAAAACGTCCATGAAAACGGCCAAATCTTCCATAGAACCATCCACAAAAGCGGCCATGCAGGCTCTCACGAAGTCACCCAAGAAATCTTCCATGGTGGAACACGTTCTGCCCCACTTGAGGGACAGATCTGGAGAATGGGCGAGGCGAGACGAGATGGCATTTGGAGACGCAGCGGAATGGAGACGGGGGAGGAAACGGGAGAGCCCCGGGAAAACTCCCACATCGCGCTAGTGTCCGCCACACACCCCACTTGTGAAGTGAATACTCCGTCCAGAATTTTGCAGCCCGCCGAGCCTGGGGTCGAACCGGGGAACCTAGAGGTGTGAGACACCCCCCCCCCCCCCCCCCCNACTGAATACTAAGTTAACATCATAGCAATATTTTTATTTCAAATATAGGTAACTCCAACACACATTATATGAATGTGTGTACGTGTCCATAGAGTAGTGTAAACCACAATAAAAAATTTTATAAATAATAAGTATAAAAGTTTATCTTACTCACAATATTTGTTTCAAAATAAATATTGACGCGTTTGTGTTTTAGAAACAGTTTTTTTCTTTATTTGTTTGAGGAATCGTCAAAGAATGACCAATAGATTATGGATTTTATTCTAAGTGTTAAGAATACTACTCGGTTATATTTAATTGTTATGTCGTTTATAGCCAAAGCAGAATAGTTTTATTTTAATTTAATACAAGTTATTTGAAATTAATTAGCACGATTTATTCACTTGTTTCTCTTTAAATACCGCCTTTAACGTTTTATTTTAATCGGTTGTTTGTTGCACCTCTCGAACTGAGTGGAGAGCCCTGAAAATTGTTGGTAAAACGCCCTGAGGTAAAATTTTTCAACAATCGATTTTGAATCCCGTGGTCCCCGGACGGAGACTAGAGGGAGGGGGGGGATTGAACATCAAAGCCCATCAGTGTTCAGTTGATACTCCCCATCTTCCTCCCAGTCGTGACAGCGTATTTTTATACGCAGTACATTCGTAAAACAACTGAAATGGCGTGCAACTTGAGTTTCCCTGTTATTAAAAAAATGTTATGAAAAGAAAGCAGCAAGCAAATAATGAACACACAACAAATATACAGTTCCTGAAGTGATAATTACCAGATGTCATAATGTGCGTGTAAATTATTTTTTAAAAAAATGCGAGAAATCTCATAATAATATATTATGACTTACAGCTTCTTTACTTTTAAACAGGAAAATATTTTCATTATTCTCTCTCCACAGTTATTAACTAGAAATAAACATTATGCAATATTTCTAAATGTTTTAATGATTACTGCGTACGTGTTAACGTAATAAAAAGAAACTCTACAAAAATAACACAATGCCAAGTATGACAGAAGCATAACATTTATTTATGAATATACGCATTTTTCTACAAAATACATTGTTACGAATTTTTTTTTTTTTTACTATTGAAGAAGTTTGATTTTATAGTAAAAATTCATACATATTCTTAAAAAGATATGAAGAGGTATTTTTTGGAAAATTATTTCTTTATTAAGTGTGGCGTACCAAATGATAACGTAGCTGAGTGAAATAAAATATATACAGCTAATTTCTTTAACGTAATACTTTTTAATTTTCTTTAGATATAAAATTGTATTATTTTTAGTTAATATCTGGTTTTATTAATATTTAACATGTTTGCAAATCAAAAGAAAATTTTACGAAAATGTGTTCCAAATAAAAATTTAACGGTGAAGGTGTTTTTTACAACATTAAAAGCCGTGTTGAATTACAGGATTCATGGCTATCCTAAGATCAACTAGTGCTGCTTTCTCATTCTGGTAATTACGTGGTAAACGTGCGTATGTTTCACGTATCGTCATTACCAAATATTGGTACATTTTTATGCAACATTTTTTTCAAAAGTTATTTTTTTTTTTAATCTCAGCGACGAGGAGTGAGTGTGTATCAAATATGCTATTTAGGGAAAGCTAGACTCAGCACATTGTGTTGAATCTTTTACTCTAATCCTGGATCGAATTCTCGGATCCCACGATTCTTCGATTCGACTGTCCCATCCCTTTAATCCTTTTCTTACGTAATAAATAGTTTCCTTAAATCTACATCATGTTCGCTTCTGACAACTTTTAAAGTACCTGAATCGTGAACGTCTGTAACAATTATAAATATAGTTTTGTTACAAGACTTTTTTGTTACAAAACTGAATCCTATGTGAAGTAAAAAAAAAAGCTGTCCTTTTTCCAACTGTTAACTTAAAAACCAAATATATGGATTGTATTCCTTCTCATATAAAATATTCTAAATGTGCATATATGGAGTCATTGTGGTGTATAACATTTTAAAAAAAATATATTTCATTAAGTTTATTAAGAACATTCTTATTAAATAAGGCAAAATTTTAAATGAAATGCTTTCTACCAGAGCAATAAAATTTCATTTTTGAGAAGTAATTATTCATCTTACATTTTATTCATTCCTCATAATATTTTAATTTTAAATATTTCACTTTGTCACTATACTTATTTACAAAGATTTAAATTAATAAATAAATTGTAAAAAAAAATCTTATTTTACATGAGATATCTAAAGTGAACACAACTGACATATTAAAAAATATCTTATAACTCTATAAATTGATTGCCAAATATAATTATCAAATATTTAATAAATCATGTTAGAGAATTTACTTTTTATAAAATGTATATATAACTACATTATGTAAATGTGCACTATTAACAGAACCAGAACTTTGTGTTCTGTCATTATTAAAACACCGTGGGCCTTCATTCGAGGTATAATATCAAAACATAATTACTGTATGATGTATTAATAAATTAAGATAAGTAAAAATGCGAGTACTTATCAGCTATGTGTTAAAACAAAATTTGGAAAAAAAATTTGTAATATATAACTTAATTTATTAATAATTTCAAATTTCGCATCATAGCAATCCATACTAAGCGGTTTGGTACGGGCAGATTAACTCCCTCGCGTGATCAGGCACGTGATGGCCGTATGCCGTGCAAACTCTTACACTGTAACCAACAAAAAACACAAAAAAAAACTTTAAAATATGCTCATAAAATTGAGTGTGTTAGTTAAGAATGAACATGTGTGTGCTGAAGGATAAAAGAGAACAGAAGAGGAAAATGTTATTAATTTATATTTTATTCTATTTTAATTTAATTATTTATTTTTTTGCTAGTGGTGAGCTTATAGTGTAACCGAGAAATAGCATTTTTATAACTGGTATCCATATAAACCATGCAAGCCAGATTCCTAAGTTGCTGCCGGAGATAAGAACTTGTAATTATTAGCACCAAATCACTTCCTGGGAATAACCGACTGATAATTACGACAGTGATAGTATGAAGAGATGTTCAAACAGATCAGGATACACCGCTGTGTATGGCTGACGAAATGGCCAGTTTCGCTCCAACTTGAGCCTCGCAAATGTTTATTGTATCAACCACGTGCATCTCAAGATAATCTAACTCACAAAGTTAACATTTTTATTAATTTTACTAGCAAACTACGTGGGCAGACGATAATTGCCAGTCGTTTTAGACACACAAGATATGCCTCTATTAACATCAGTTTTCAAGGAAAAACAGCCGAAACGCACGCTGTCTGCATTCAAGTTTACGAGACCCATGGCACCGTAGACTGTAAAAATATATATTTAAATTTAGACGTACAAAGTTTCAGTAGTTTGGCATTTTTGTATGTGTAATTACGGAAAACAACTACAGTATGTGTAATTTTACGCAAGTGATTTTACGACTACAAGAAGGCCTATAAATATATGTTTGAAACACACGAATGTATAGAATTATTAACTAAAACTTTGATGTTAGTTTACACTTTTAAAAGTAAGTGTAATAATACATCAACACAAAGTACTTAACGTCTTCATTTTGCATTGTATTACTGCACTGCCATTGTATTAACACTGTAATAACAGTTATCATTGTAATAGTACATGTTTCATAGTGAACGTTTACAATGACTAAATGTGTGTAAATGTATACTAACAACCTCAGTGAAAATACCATTATTACGAACAAATAAAGAATGAATTTACGTACATATAGAAGGGTTTTTGAGAAGTGGTTGGTTTGAACAGCTCAGTTCGACCCACGGTTAAAAGGACCTACTCTTTATCACTTGTATAATTCAGCACAAATAAGCATGACGGGGAATAAAAACATGTTTTGCAAACGACGAACAGTATTAGAAGGCATTGTCAAACACAACGAAATCTTGCATATGTCGCTTGGCTTTTATATCACATACCATTCCAAACGTATTATTCTACGTAACGATATAAGGTTTCACAGTGCAGAAATACGTGACCAGTCACATGCGATAGTACCGCATAAAACACAGCTAACTGATTATTTTGTATTAGAACTACAATTCTCACAGTGCAATCGGACGTCGAAAAAAGTTCTAAAAACCACATATAGAACTGATATCAACGAAATAGGAACTTTATATTGCTGCTACACAGTTAGCGATTATGGAAACTATTATTTTGCATTATAGTAAGTTAACATGTAGGCCATTACAAACCATTATTTTAGTATTATTTGAACGACTGAAGAAATTTCACTTGGCATGCAAGTAGTACAGATACCGCGGATTCAGTACCAAATTTCATTCTACTTGAATTTCAAAATAAACATAGTTTCTTTATAAAAACAATAGAATTCTCGTTCCAGAAATGTTATTAAAATATTAAAAAATTTGTCTTTAAAATACTACAAACATTGATTAAAAGTATTAAAAAAATTGCCCAAAATTATTAAAACTCTTTTTTAAAAACATTAAAAATATTTTTTTTTAAATATTAGAACTCTTATTCAAAAATATTTAAAATCTCTTCTACAAAGATACTAAAAAAAATATAATCCAAAAAGAAAAAAAAATTGGTGTAGAAAAATATGAAAACTGCGTAGATAAAAATATTAAAAATCTGATCCAGAAAATTTTTAAAAACTGTTTTATAAGGATTTGCATTAAACAAATTTGATCATAAAATATTATTACAAACTAAAAAATAAAATACAAGAAGAAAATGCAATGGCATGCATTCCTTNGGAAAAAAAAATTGGTGTAGAAAAATATGAAAACTGCGTAGATAAAAATATTAAAAATCTGATCCAGAAAATTTTTAAAAACTGTTTTATAAGGATTTGCATTACACAAATTTGATCATAAAATATTATTACAAACTAAAAAATAAAATACAAGAAGAAAATGCAATGGCATGCATTCCTNCACAAATTTGATCATAAAATATTATTACAAACTAAAAAATAAAATACAAGAAGAAAATGCAATGGCATGCATTCCTTTATATTAATCCCTTATATGCCAGACAGCAACCCTTATATAATTAGTAACTTTCAAATATTGTATATTTTTAATCATATTTGTAAGGCAATATAATCTTAAAATTTTCATCCTAAACACAAGAGATCTATTCACCATAATTTGTGTCAATAATACGAACATTTGATGTTTTATAATTTTTATTGACTTTAAGCTTTTCGAGTTTTATAAACTCAATCGACTTATTAAACTTCTTCATAATTTTATTTCATTTATTTATATGTAAAATATTTGCATAAAAATGTTTTAATTACTAATAAATAAGTGGCAAAATGGTTTATATTTTACTAAAACAAATTTTATTTTGTAGTTAAAATTATTTATGTACATGTAGAACATTACAACAAAGAATTGTGGAGAATAAAACGATATCCATTAAAAAAAATGCCTTATTTAAATGAACAAAATATGGAGGATTAAGAAAACACACATTATTCCTCAGAAATTATTTCACTCTTAACATGATCAGTTAAGTTGGTATATAATAAAGAAAACAATGTACAAGAATGAATGACATGTCATTAACTTAAAGACTTTCGTTGTAAATATTGCAAATATTTAAGGAAAAATTCAAATTAAACTGTGAAATTAAAATTAAGCACATAAATAAAGGATTATAAAAGGCATAACTCAAATCATGCAAAAATTAATGATTATATATATATGTACCATATGTATAAGTCCCAGGAAAAAAATGTAATATCTATTAATTTTCTTTGAATATAAATTAATTCTTACTACTTCATCAAATAAAAATGCAGTACTTTTTGTATTAAAACTATAATATTTTCTAATCATATTATTTTTAATTTCAGTTATTGCTGTGTTTATTACTGTATGATTATTTGCAGATATTCTATTTTAAGTTGAATAAAAATAATGTTTATATATATATATGAGTTTATTCTCAAATTATTCTTGTTTTGGCATAATATACAACTGCACTTAATGTTATGGTTATAGATGTTTTCCTTCAATGTCATATTTGAATTAGACATATTATATTAAGTCATTTTCAAATTTAGTACATTAAACCGTTTATGGTCAACAACCATATCACTCCAACTACCTTTAGATATTAAGAATTTAACATCATTATCGTCGTCTTAGTTAACAATATTTGGAAGTTGTAAGAAATCGTTTGTTTCATTACGAATTAATATTTTTCTATTTCTAGGTTGAATAAAAATATCTGCATTAAAATTTAATTAATTCTATAGTAAGTGTCTTTATCTAGGATAAATAAATATATATTCATTAATATTAAATTCCTTTATTATCTAATACATTTCTGTAATCATTTTGTTTATTTGTTTATTTTTTAACTTCACTTTGTAAATTTTCGTAACGATTAAATTAATCTTTTAATTCATTTCTTTTAAATCTAAAATGTAATTTTATATTTAAAGAGCTGGCCTATGTTTTTAAGTCCACTGTTCACGTTTGGTTAACAGTAAGTATTTCCATTTAAATACAGTAAAAATTTATAGAGATTTATTTGTCAATAATGAATACAAAGTTAACATCATAGCAATATTTTTTTTTTCAAATATAGATAAATCCAACAAACATTATTTATTTTATTTTTATGCTTATTTTGCTTTATAGTTTTTAATATGTTTAATAATGTATTTTTGCATATGACCTATTACGAATTTCAGAGTTTACTTTTAAGTGATAATTTTTAATAATCTCATTCTTTGAAATAACAATTATGTTTATCTCTAATATTAGTTTTTTAAATACAGTTTAAGTCTTTAATTATTTTTATGACATGTTGTACTTCTATTTATATTTTTTTACGTATTAGGTGCTAACTAATTATGATAAGAGAATTCCATGTGGTTTCTATGGGGTGATTTCGAAAAATTATTATCCACATCCACATAGTATTTGTAAACGAATATAATTTTCTTCTCCACTCTTCTTTGCTGTAATTTATCAATTTCCAGTCAATTATTTTTAACGACAAAAATAAAATTTCGTTTTGGTAAGATTTTTATTAATTCTTCTACTCATTTAACTTTCGTAAATTTTATTTATTTTAATTGTTATATAAAAATTAATGAACTAAAATAAATCCAAAGCTCAGGAAGTTTAATAACTCGATAAGAGTTTACAAAACCAAACGATCTAGAAGTAACGAAAATATATAAAACGTTATTTTTTTAAATTATAGATACAAATTATGGTTAAAAGAAATAATGTGTGTGGGATGATAATTATAAGATTTTTCTGCCTGATAGATATACGAAGATTATTGGAAATAAACACGATTAGACAGATATGACTAAGTTATGGTGGTGGTTGTCTCACATTCAAGGTATTAATATAAAATAAGAAGGGACCACTTATGCATAACACTTATTATATATATATATATGAGTGTGTGTGTGTGTGTTGGTTTGCCACATTTTTGTGGTCATATAGTTTTAGCGTTATTTGTATGGTGGATATTTTATGACGCATATTATTCTAGACTATGATTTAAAATTATTCTGCATCAGATTTTCTATATTTTATTGAGAAATTTTTTAATAATTTTCTTAGGTCATATTTAACCAAATTTCTGTTGCAGATTTGTAATATTTCCGAAAACGAAAATTTTTAAATTTTTAAGGCAAATTTAAAAAAATATATATTTTCATAAGTTTTTAAATATTTTGTGGACAAAATTTTTCAATATTTATATGGGAAAGATTTTTAATATTTTTGGGTAAGAGATTTAATTTTTTGGACTAGATTATAAATAATTTTTTTAGCACTTCGCGAAAGAAAATGTTAGGGTTCTTTGTGGAATAACTATGGTTTTTTTAATTCGATTATAAAAAAATCTGTTCCAGATTTTGGAGTCCAGATAATAACTGACGCAGTGAAAATTCTGAGTCAGTGATATGTATTCAGTGCTCTAGCGCCATTATAACTTGTTGCCAAACAAAACAGGTGAATGCGTTCAAACAAGGATATCAGCCAGTGAAAAAATTATCTCGNCCATTATAACTTGTTGCCAAACAAAACAGGTGAATGCGTTCAAACAAGGATATCAGCCAGTGAAAAAATTATCTCGCTCAATTATAAAAAGTACTTTTAAATATAAAATCTTAACGTATTAAAAATTGGCATGCCTAATTTTTATTTAAGATCGCTTGCAAAGCGTTATTTACCGTTAGGACTAAGTAGCAGGTTAATAGTGTGCCTATATAAGTACGTACGTCTCCTATGGAAACGAATCACCATGATACTCAGTGAGCACAATACAACTATAATAATTATGCAATTAGAGTACTGATGTCTATTGAAAATTACGTCTGTATGATATCCCTAATTTAATTATTCCGATATCTCTTAGCTATAGTTCTTACCAAATAATGCAACTACGCTGTCGTCGAAATACATTACTTCAATGTCATCACCATTAACTCGGGGGGGGNGGGGGGGGGGGGGAAACTTCGTGCTAATATTTAAAACATCTTCTAGCACGAACTATGTTCTCTACGGAAAAAAAATTCCAGCTATAAACTTCTTTAATGCTGGATGATTTCTACAATAAGCTGTAGGATTAATAAAGCACAGTATTCACTACAGATAGGTCTATATCATAAAACAACTTACTAAACCATCGTGTATCTTCATACGATGCTACAATCGCAACAGGTTTATTGTGATAGAACAATAAATTCAAATGCAAACGTGTTGTACTAGGCATCACAACAAATAAATTTGCAAGATACATTGTGAATAAAACATTTATTAATTCATACAGGTTACATGGCATGTCACTTTATTACTCAACTTTCAACAAGGCATACGGAGGGTGGATAAACTCCATATCGTATTCAGGAGTGTAGGCTGTCTAGCGTGCAAATTCCACTGTGCAAGAATTTTAACACTGAAACAGGTGAAACAAACAAAGACACTGCATAAAACGTACGTATAAAGTAACGTGTGCGCAAATTTGGCTATACTTTTGGTGGGCAGTTTCTGTTCACGGTAAAGTAAGCACTTTCTAAGAACGTGCTTAAAAGCTGTTTTTAACTTATTTGTATATTTTCGTCATTTATTAATATAAAAATTGTCATGTGACTAACGAACAGAGTGTATATATTTTTAATCTATCAAACGTGAATGTCTGAGGCCACTATAAAATATAATGTTTTGTTTATTATGCCTGCTAGGAGGAACTTAAAAAGTGCTCACTTTACCGTGAATAGCCTATACGCACGGAGTGTGTGTGTGTGTGCGCGCGCGCGGGTGTGTGTGTTGCTAATGGCGAGTCTCATGTGTAGTTGTAGACCAGCGCATTTTTAAATATTATATTGCTGACTAAGCAATTTTTGGACAAGGCATGAAACTATTGCTTTCTAGCAGCTGCCTCGTATACACCTCGCACATTTCCTTCTGAATACTGAGCACGGTGGTTTTCACAAATCCCAGTTCACTTGTTAGTTACAAGCACGGGCACGCCGCTCAGCCTGAGTACACTCATTACCAAAAAAAATTGCGCACCCTGAACATATTATTTGGTAAACATGAAAGATGGCACGTAGGTACCTCGATGGACGCTGTGCAAACAAAGTTTCACCTGATGGGCGCGTGACCGAGCGAGGTGACGCAATGGTAAGCTACTGAACCCGCATTCGGGAGGACCTGAGTTCGACTCCCGTTGGATGGTTCCTTACTACATGTCATGGCCGAGTCCTTGCACGCTCCTGCTTCTCTGAGCAACTTGCTCCGTCTACAATGACCTCGCTGTTGACGAGACGTTAAGCTCTATTTACCTACGCGTTAGAGCACGCGTGGCGAACATATAAACATTCCTCAGAACAACGTACGTGATGTGACACACACACATGCGACAATCGCCAGGCTCATTAGTGAACTGTATATGCAGCCGGTTTACCGTTTGTCCCCCAAGTCTAAGCCCAGTCCCTCACTCGAGCGCACTGGGCCGTGTTTGTGCTAAGGGTGTTCCGCCATGCTTAATTTCACGTGAAAGAAGGCCTCACGCAGTACGCGTTAGGTACGTATGCTTTAAATCACTAGGTCTTCCAATTAGATTCTGTTCAGCCCAGCATGGCGGATTTCAAAAATGCAAGTTCCCGGTGTTACCCTGCGATACAAAAGAGCCGATTTAGCTTTTTGTTTGTGGGAGATTAACGTACAGTAGAAATAAGTGCTTCTGGTATAACCTTTTAATAGGTATCGGCCACCAGGAGGGGAGGTTTGGTGAGACCAGCACCGGTTCCACCTGGAACTTGTATATACAGCCGAGAAGGTGTGCGAGCAGCTCTGCGAATAGATGCCCGATTTGAAGGTAGGAGTGTCGCTTCCAACGAACCACTGCACCCGACTGTACAATATGTAGAACTCATTAAAAATTCTACCATTATTTGTCAGAAAAGTACGATTTACTTTGCGCATGAAAGAAGAATGAACGCATGTTTTAACATTGAAAAATATTTTTCTGAAGTTTACTTGTTTAAATGTTTAGAAATCCACTTATAAGGGTACCTTTCATCAATATTTAAGCGTATTTCTGTTTTGGATGCTGCAGATAGCACATTTTGTAGGAAAATATTCATCAAGTTGGACAGTCATAATAATCACTAGGAGAGTACGTAGGAAAATATTGGTACTTATGTTTACAAATAATGATTTTGTGGACGTTTATCTCATTTATAAAAATTAATATTTTCGTGGCAAAAATGGATGTATGTAAAATCAATTATTAAAATTATTTGTAAACTTTATTACTCAATTTTTTTACATATAACCAGAGTAGTTATTATAATGGTCTTGCTTTACTTTTTTTGTAAAGTGTGTTTTTTGAAGTATTGACAGAATATAAATGCCCTTAAATTTTAATTTAAAATATGATTATTGATTTTTAAAGCATTTAATTAAGTAAATTTTAACATCTTAATCGAAAGTGTAACAAAACATATGCATTATTGTTTAACATGAGACGTAAATCCCATTTTCCGACAATTTTGTAGTGTGTGAATTAATTTTTAATGAGTTGTGTGCGTTCTACAGTCTAGTCGGGCACAGTGCTACATTGAACGCCACCCTCTTCCTTTCTCAAAGAGGGCGGATGACTTGGAAGCGATAGACAGTGTGCACAACGCACCACGCTCATCACAGTCAGATTGCGTTGGGATAAACTAGCACATGAAAGTGCACGTCAATAACAGATCGGTTGTGAAGGATCTCGACGAACCACAGGTGTGGAGGAGAGCTTGATTGTCAGACAAAGTGCACCCCTGCGGTCCTGACGACCATTACGTGTTCTGACATTACCACCTCAACCTTCGCTGTCTTCGTCTGCAGTGATGTCAACAGAGAGAAAAGTAGAAAACTATGGACGGAGAGGCTAGAGCATCCCCCTGCCACCCAGACGAACCGGTTTCGATTCCCAGCGGTGTCAATCCCGGATCCTCTCGTGGATCTCCCGTTTCTCCCGCCCTTGCATTCCGACGCTGCTCCATACTCGCCTCACTTCACCCTCGTCGGCTCTCAAGAACCCGATCGTAAGTGCCTATACACTGCCCTGCTACTATGGGCAGACGTCGTGTTTTGTTTTCTTTAGCGACGAATCACACTACACGCGTGCACTACTGCTAGCGTGATTGTCTCGAGACACATTGCATGTGATCGTCGCTACCCACTGGTGGTGATAAGAGCGACATTAAATGTACAGATGTGTAATGAAGGTATCCTATGGCCTCGTGTACTACATTTCGGGGTTGAGTACCCAGACGCCAGTTTTCATCAAGGTGATGTTCACACAGTTCTGGTTTCCCGAAAGTTTTCACACCATACCCAAACTCTTCCGTGGCCAGCACAGGCACATGACGTCACCGGTCGAACATTCACAGGGCCATAAGGAGCACCAGCTTCCTCCATGTGTGTGGGTTCATGGTTTGGATCTGGTAACCACCGAGGGCGTCTCTGGCTCAGGATGTCATACGACGTTTGTTCTTCGATTCCATACCCGATCCTATCAATACATGTATTTAGGCGCGAGGCTATGCAACTGTTTACAGGTGGGTGGAAACATTGTCATCACACAATGATATTATAATCACTTATTAATGTTGTCTGTCGCATATTAATAATAACATTTCCTTACTATATAAACGTTTTTTCTTGATGAGTAATTGTTATGGCAATGAGTATGTTGTGATATGTCATATTATATATTACATGATTTTCCTTAACTCCAGGTACAATATTCAGACAAGATATATTATGGAAAATAGGGGATAAAATATATTACGATCTGTGACCTAACGTGATTAATGGAGAGAGACAACCTTGAGAATTGGGAATTAAAAGTAGTTACTTGCGTAATGTCAGGAACTAAGTGAGATGAAAAATAAATTTGTTAATAGTGTTAGCCTGATTTATTATCTCCCAATGCGAATATCTGGTGAGTGATAACAGTTCTTCTGAACTGGTTCAGTTCAGCGTGTGGGTAGTCGGGACTCCCATCCGTAGATATTATTGGCGACAACTTCCAGAGCAACACAACTGTGCACACAGCGTCCAACACTTGTTATTACCATCCAGGCAATAGCGAGCCACTTCAGCCAGTTTATTCACGAGAGTACGACCATCATGCTGTGTGCAACGGCCAGATCCCAATCTTAAGTTCGTCACCAGACACTAATAGGCACTACCGTGCTATAATTGGCTGCAGTTGAATGAAATGCAGTATAAGGATATTACGCTCCTTCCAATCGTGGTGGGTTGGCGTGGGTACCACCTCACCTGTCAACAGCAACGTGCAGGGTTGAACCGTTATATGCCACCTTCGTGGGGTCGAGGCCTATCCAACCTCTACGAACGCACTTCGTTAATGGGTCCTCTTACAAGGTGGACCAGACCTTCATCCCTTCGAAACCATCAGGCACGCTGCTTTTATTCCCAGGGGATACTCAAGGCGATAAGAGCTCGCCTCCAGACCAATCACTGTGTGTTGTGGTGGGCAGGAGGGAATGCCATCTCTTTCTCCCCAAGTACTGAGGCCGCACGTGTCACCACCAACATCTCCGGTCGGTTCCAGGCCGCCAGTGAATAGCCCTCCAGGCAAACACCCACCTCCAGGCCTCCTCCCAAGCAGGAGGTTCAGCCAATGCCACCCAGAGTCCGACCCGTGATCGGCTCGGCCAAAAGGCCAGGGCTTCACGCTGATCCCCTCGGTACCCGCGATTATACCACGCACCCCGAGTTTACACCCAGAGTGGCCCAACTCCTCCAGGACGCCAGACAATCTCCTCTACGAAGCTCCGCCACTCCGAGATCTACCCACTACAGCAGACCCCGGTTGGGGACTGTGCAATCGGCTCGCGTGTCATCACCGCAGGTGAGGGACATATGCAACCTCTGGAAGCTACACATGACCACGTCGTGACTGATCGCCACCACCACTAGCCTATAATCGTCCTCACTCCATCATTCACGGTGCAAATCACCGTGTTTCCAGACCTGTCCTTTCGAGAAGGTGGAGATGAACTTGAGCAGCGCTAGGCTAGATATTCGCATCGCTGAGCCATTTTAGGGACCGTGTCTTGACCTACGTGAGCAGCACAGGAGAAAACCCTTCTCTGTTAAGGTTGAGAAGGCCCCACCGGGGCGAAGAGCCCATCGCCGGACCAAGCACAGTGTGTCGTGGAGGTCCAGTGTGAGGGTTACACCACTACACGCCGAGCTGCAATCACAGGCCGGTCGCACCACTCACGCAGGCCTCCGCCAGGGGGGTGGCCGAACGAGGATAGTCATTCCCGTAGTCACGACTACCCAACCAGACACTCCTGAGGCGGCGTACTTTGTACACTTCCTACACACAGGGATGGGGCACCTGCTTTCACCAAGTGCATTTTCAGCCCTCCACCGTCGTCTTACACACATTTCAGGTTGGTTTCCCCACCATCAGCCCAGCTCCAACCCAGCCCTCTAGGGCCAAGTGATAACACTCCATAAACACTCACGGCCTACGCAATTGTGTTGCTTAATAACATGGCAACCTCTAATTTCTTAATGGTGGGAGATGTCATCGCCTGCCAAAGGTTCACACACGAGGTTCTATACAGCACCCATTAGGTAATAAATAAAGAACAAAAGAATTTAGTTGAACGAAACCTTTTATACTGAAAATGCATAGCTGCCATATGCTATTAGTTTGCGCAGGTAGCCAATGGCACTTAAGCACTTTTACAGGAAGACAAATTTCTACAAACCTTTGTCATACTTGTCTGCCATCATTTCACTGGAAAACTGCAATTTCCATTTGCTAAAGACATCTGTTGTCAACGAAATGCTTTACTCCATAAAAATCAATTTTTATTTTATGAAAATGTGGTGACCGCTGGGGGCGAAATCGGTGCCGAAGGCCTGGTGCTCCCTAACTTCCCGCCAAAACTTCCGAAGCAACTGTGTGTGTGCGGCGACATACGGCTGGGTGTTGTCGGAGATTGATTTTCATGGACGTAGAGAAACGCCGAGGAAAATTGTAGATAAAATAAGGTTTCGTTTCAATAAATACAAAAACAACAGAAATGTGTTTAATGGAGAGAATGAGTCGTTGCACGGCGCGCCGATGTTTACGCGTTTTGAGAAATGACAACAACTCAGGAGAAAATAAACTACGAGTAATTTATGTTGACGAGCCCTGAGTTCATGCAGCATACACAGTCAGAAAATGCGGGCAAGGCACGCAAACTAGGTGAGCTGGACAAAAGTTTAAATTATTTTACGTTTATCATTGATAAATTTCGTCAACTAGGTAATTTGTTTCCTGTGGATGTGCTGCTACTGTAACAACACGTCGTCCTAAGCAAACGAATTACTTTGATGTTATTGCACGTGGAAAACAACAGTGATTATTGTATTTTGTGTGATATGTTCGTCGAGGTAAAGTGCTACCGCGATGTGTGCAATTGTGTTGTGACAATGGGTGTACGCTGCCCCCTCCTCACACAAGCTTTCCTTCGGTTGCTACTGAAGAAGAGGGGCACCTTCCCCTCACGCGGATGAAAGTTAAATTGGTCGTGTTAACCCCATGTGTCGGTCTGATTTTAAAGACGTATTCACGCCAAAATCAAATACGTGTCAGATGTGGTTTATAACTTCCCGAGAGGGGTTGCGAAACTCGCAAGAACGCAAGAAGCACGAGCACAAACTGCAACACTGAATTACTATTGTATTTATTCTCAATATCTAAACAATACATAGCTATCACAGATTCCCGTGTGTGCTACATGCAAGCAGTGTACGTGCGCACCTTTGTTGCGCAGGACGCGACAATGCAAACTAACGTATACTGATGACTCGCACACATCAAAACTATCAGTCTTTCTTCCATTTGTATAAAATGTTTTGACAACCATAGTAACCGCTGCAAGCTATGGAGATTATTCTTTAAATACTTACTTTGTCCGTTTATGCTCTTTTTTTATGTCCCACTGGCCGTAGTCTGACTCACATTTTGTGTGGTTCTTCGATATGTACTGCTTACATTTTCTGGACTTATTTTACTTATATATGTGCACTTTGCTCCTTGTCGTATTTTTTATTTTTGTTATGCCTATATTTTAGCTCCTTGTTCCAAGTAAAAGTAGTCAGTCTTGAATTTTTATATATTTTTTTAAAAAATGTTTTCCTTAAGAAATTAAATACAGAGTAGTTTTTAAAGTTTACGTTTAGGGTGTTGTGATTGTTTTGGTATACTTACTGTTTTTGGTCTAATTTTTTTTTAAGTAACTATAGGCCTAAACGTTCTTATAACAAATTACAAACATGTTTCCTTTTCTTATCTGCCTCGTTTGCCATGGTGTATGCTCATACCACTGGAAACTATTTTATTTTAAAACAGAGTAAAATAATGGCAAAGAATATTCTCAGCACTAGAAGAAGAAAAATTGGTTTACAGAGAAGAGTAGGCGGATGCTTCACAAGCACGACAAAACGTTTTATACAACTCCTGCTACAGAGGAATACAAACAGCGTTAACCCACGTTGTAAACAATACCGCGAACGTCGTTCTGGCTTCATTTTGCCGCGTACAGACGAACATTTACTGCGTCNGGGGGGTGCAGCTACGGGCTCGTGACGTGTGCATAGACAGTTATGGATGGTGATGAATTAGCAGCTATTTAATTGGACGAGCCGGCCGCGAGGCGCATAATTACTTCCATTAGTCCTGGGGGTGCAGAGCGCCGACACGTTCGCTGGTGCATTTAATGTGATATTCCTGTAGCGCGGGCTGATACGTCCGTCGCCGGCAGAGGGCGCGGGGTTTTTACGCCGCCGGGACGCGAAGCGTCACTGTCGTGCTCGCGAGAGTGACAGGGCCGTGATTAAACCAGCGCGAGCTGTCAATGCTCCACGCTGTTCCCGCTCCACGTGGCAACTGTGATCTGCAGCCGCGTACCTCGCCAAACCTTACGACAGCCAAGGCTTACCTACCCCTCTGAGCGCGGCGCTTATTTACAGAAATTCAAGGCAAGTTATAAGGTTGTTCGCGGTAAAATTAGCACTTTTCAAATCAACCTTTAAAAACTGCATATACACTCAAGAGCCAAAAAAACTGGTACAGGCGTGCGTATGCAAATAACAGAGGTACGGAACCAATCAGAGTAACGCGATGCGGTCGGCAGCTAGATCGGTTACTGCTACTACAATGGCAGGTTATTAAGATTTAAGTGAGTTTGAACGTGGTGTTATAGTCGGCGCACGAGAGATGGGACATAGCATCTCCGAGGTAGCGATAACATTTG
This sequence comes from Clitarchus hookeri, assembly GCA_002778355.1. Lineage (NCBI taxonomy): Eukaryota > Metazoa > Arthropoda > Insecta > Phasmatodea > Phasmatidae > Clitarchus > Clitarchus hookeri. Next base: position 462,480 of record NQII01000543.1, on the reverse strand, counting down.
GATGTTCGCGTACGGGCCATTTCACGACTGTACCGTGAATATTGGGAATCCGGTAAAACATCACATCTTCGACATCGCTGCGGCCGGAAAAAAAGATCGTGAAAGAACGGGACAAACGACGACTTACGAGAATCATTAAACGTGACAGACGTGCAACCCTTTCTCAAATTGGCGCAGATTGGATTTGTGGACTGCCCTGCAGGATTCATGGTGTGAATTGCCTCCTGCACACATTCAGACATTAGTCAAGTCCATGCCACGTTGTCTTGTGGCACTTGTGGGTGCTTGAGGGGGCCCTACACGATATTAGGCAGGTGTACCAGTTTTTTTGGCTCTTCAGTGTATATTTTACGGATACACTTACTGGCATGTGCCCAGTTAAGTTGGTAACGACGGAAGGAAAGTAGTCCACTTTTTTAACGTTGTATACTAAACGCGTTAGGTAGCATTTATGGATACTTGAAATTACTTCTTTCGCTTTTTTTTAATCCATGTAAGTGTAAGATTTAGCCAATTTTATTGATATTTACTATTCTAACATTTCCACAGTTTCACTTGACCATCGCATGAATAAAGTGATCAGGGCCGTGGCAATGTTAATGTTATATACTGCGGAAGGATACAAGATGTGCGTACAAGTATACATACCTTAAGCAGGGCTATCAACAGTGATCAGTTTACCGTGAACAGCCTACAGAAAAGAGTCATTGATGCCAACCGCTTCACAGGATACCAGTTTTGCCGGTGAATGTCTTCTCACTTAAGGACCTCGCCTAACTGGCGCTTGAACCGCGCTACAGGATGTTAGTAATTCACGTTTTTATGCGAAACTATTAAAGGTGCGTCCAATGTGCTCAACTACAAAAAGAAAACACACTTCAGACGAATGCACGTTTAGTGCTTTCAAGACGTCACGCACATTATAAACACCATTTATAACTGTTCCAAAATGGCTAAAAACTACTTTCTCAAAGCGTTGTATCTCAAAATATACGTGCCAGATACACACAAAACTATCCAAGTGCCCTCTAGCAAACCTTCGTACAAACTTTCCGCCAATAAAATAATAGGGTCACCGCTGAAAATCCCATAGGCACGCGCAATGCGACGAGAACACTGCAACGCAGTTCAGAGCCTTGCGCTTAGCGGCGATGGCGTACTTCATGCGCGAGGCAGTGTCGCCCTTATCGCTGCTGCGCCTCTCCACCTTCAACGCGGGAATAAGCTCTAGTCAGGCGGGGGCCTTAAGCACCGTCTTATTCGTCCACCGTACACCGGAGAAACTTACTGCACCGTACAACGTTCATAACTGGCCCAGCTGTCAGTCAATGGTGCAGGGTTGATAGTGTTCCAATGAAATTGTACTCAATAGTTAACCTAACATTCAATCCATTCTGTTCGTACAGGCAGTTTTATACTTCGAATGCCGTCGACGTAAAACTGTGTTTCCGTAAACTTCATGAGAACTGCTGGTGCCGTAATATAACGTGCCAATGTGTTTAAATAATGCGGAATATTGCATTATTACTGCAAAATCCTTTTCTTTGGGAGAGGAGGGGGGAACACCCTATAATTAGCCTACTTTCCTAAGGAAATAAAGGCTTATGAGATCACTTTCCTGTCTGTGTGTCTGTGTGTGTGCCCCACCTCCCTTCAATTTTTGAACGCGTGAACCACATTTCACAAAATTCGGTACACACCTAGTACTAAGTAAGGACACCTGACTTATAGTTTTCGACTACGTCAGGCACTTACTTTCAAAATAGCGGCCATTTTAAAATTTAAAGTGACATGTCATATCTCGGAAACCATTAAACCGATTTAAACCAAATTTTGTATGCTGACATCATAAGGTGTTAGAATTAAATTTGGAGGTGAATATTATTGTTCGTCTGTCATTTTGTAAGATAGCATCACATGAAAAAATAAAGTTTTTACATTATATCTTCAAAACTACCCCACCAATTTTCGCCAAATTTGGTAGGTAAGTAATACTATGATAGGCCAGGTAAATATTAGTAACTGAAATTTATTAGGCACTTATTTAGAAAATGGCGGTCATACAAATATTTAAGGTTTATCCGGTATAACTACCATGTCATTTAACCAATTTCAACCAAATTTTGTACGCTGACAGTATCTACCTAAGCATCATATAAGCCAAACAACAATCACTTTTGTCCTTCATTTCGTGAGATAGAGCAACATGAATTAATTAAGTTTTTGTGTAATATCTCGGGGAAACAGTTGACAGATTCCTACCAAATTTGGCAAACAAGTAGTACTGCGGCAGTTGATATGTACAAATATGTTTCAAGTATGTCAGACACTTCTTTTAGCATAATATGCTTTATCTTAGAAACCATTTTTACAATTCCAACTTAACTTTGTATGCTGGAAGTATATATAACAAACATAAAATGTGTCTACGCGGAGCCTCTTTTGTCGTCCATTTTGTAAGATAGTGCCACACGAATACATAAATTTTTTTTGCTATATCTTGGGAAACAATTGACAGATTCCTACAAAGTATGGCAAACAAGTAGTACTGCGGTACGTAATGTTAACTGACATGTTTTACGTATGTCAGACTATTATTTTCAAAATGGTGGCCGTACATCTATTTTAGTTTTATATGTAAAATATTCGAAACCATGTACACTAAAGAGCCAAAAAAACTGGTACACCTGCCTAATATCGTGTAGCACCCCCCCCCCTCCCTTTCGCGAGCACGCAGAAGTGTCGCAAGACGACGTGGCATGGACTCGACTAATGTCTGCAGGTATGCATGAGGCAATTCACACCATTAATCATGCAGGGCAGTCCACAAATTCAATCTTCACCAATTTGAGAAAGGTTTGCACGTCTGTCACGTTTAATGATTCTCGTCAGTCGTCACTTGTCCCGTTCTTTCACGATCTTTTTCCGGCCGCAGCGATGTCGAAGATGTGATGTTTTACCGGATTCCCGATCTTCACGGTGCACTCGTAAAACGGTCGTACGCGAACATCCAAATGTTATCGCTACCTCGGAGATGCTATGTTCCATCTCTCGTGCGCCGACTATAACACCACGTTCAAACTCACTTAAATCTTGATAACCTGCCATTGTAGCAGCAGTAACCGATCTAGCTGCCGACCGCATCGCGTTACTCTGATTGGTTCCATACCTCTGTTATTTGCATACGCACGCCTATACCAGTTTGTTTGGCTCTTCAGTGTAATTAATTCCAATGAAACTTTCTATGCTGGCTGTATATATTACAACCATTAAATGCATCCACGCAAAATCTCTTTTGTCCCCCAATTTGTAAAATAGTATCACATGAAAAATTTAAATTATGTAATATTTCCGAAAAAAACAACCTATTTATGCCAAATTTGGAAAACAAGTAGCCTTATGGCAAGTCGTGTATGGAATGCCGTAAGGAAAAAACGTACTACAATGAATTTAATTAACGGCGTAATTTATGAAAACGATATATTTAATTATTGATCCTGGTCAGTTCTGACCATTTTGTTTGTAACCGCAAGGGAAATTTAACTCTTTGTTTTACTATAAGAGACGGGTTTGCTCTGTATTCATAATTGTTTTGTTTGGTAAGTTTTTGTAAAATATGCTGGTTTGGAAGTTACAGGCTTGGGAACGATGTCATGTAGGTAAAATATATAAAATACATTTCACCTCTTTCAATATTCTTAAAAGTTTGAATTCCTAAAAATCTGAAAATTCGCTTTTGGTATTACTGTAGCCAACGTTAGGAAATAATTAACATAACGGTATTATATCAATGAGCTATTAAAAATTCCTGGATTCCTTGAAAATATGTTTTAACCCTATTCATCTTATTAGGGATGGAACTTCAAAAAATTATGAAATTAATTTTTATGTATTTATGTAGCCAACAATTTTAAGTAAAGGATAAAATGATATTTTATTATATTAATAAACTAATTATGAGTCCTCGAAATCGCATTTTACCCATTTTCACCCCATTAGCGGTTAAGTTTCAAAAAATTCTAAAATACATTTTTAGGCATTTATATAAAAAACCTTGTAGATCAAAGAGCTCAACTATATTGTATCGGGTTAAGTTCTAGAAAACGCATTTTACCTCTTTTCACAACCTTAGGGTTTGAATTTTTTTTTATCCTATAATTTATTTTTACGTTTAAGTGTAGACAAGTTTTTCAAGCCAAGAGCATAACATTGCATCACCAGTTTCATGAGCTATTGAAGAGTCTTTCAAAACACATTTTACTCCTTTTTCACTTCCTTAAGGGATGAATTTTCAAAAATTCTAAGATCCGTTTTTAGGCATTTACTTAAGTAGTCTTATAAATAAAAGAAAATGATGTTATCTCATTGGGTTAGTGAGCTATTCAGGAGTTCTAGAAAACACATTTTACCTCTTTTCGCCCACTTAGGGGTCGCAATTAGTGAGATCCTTTCTTATTAGGTGCCTGCAACCTAGGGGGAAGCCATTTCAAAATTGTCATGCGTTTACATCAAGCAGTTTTTGCCGTGCGTTAATGAGAGAGACAGTCAGTCATGAACATAAATCTTGTTTGTAGCATAAGTAAAAACGATTGCTATGTTTGCCAAAGACGCTTCTTGATTGCTATTCACGCTTGCAACACTGCCGTTTGTGACGAGCACTATTCTGTGAATGCAGTTATCAGACATATCACTTTCAAACATTTTGCTTGTCTTCATTGACACTAAAAGTTTTAATTGAAATGTTTCATAAGTTCAGGTATATATTTTAGCAAGCTTCAGCGTGGTGCAGACATTATTTTGAAAGCCATTGTTTGCCACATGAAAACGCCATGCTTCTCAGGTTTTTGGTTAAAGATTATTTACTGTTAGACGCTGTTCACGGTGAAGTGAGCACTTTTCAAAAAAAACCTTCTGAAAATATCACTCTCCATAATTACGTAATACTACAGTACACAGTGTAATGCACGCTACCAGTTAAGTTGGTAGAGAAAAAATATAAATAGTTCTTAATACTCGAAGTATTGTCTCGCGTATTGTGGACGTAATGTTTAAATTTATAGCCAGTGCAGTTAGTGAAATTGCTGTTTGTTGTTTTGTACACATTGCAGTATGAATTTGTATATATTTATCACATTTTCATTCTTCACAATTCCATAGACACACTTGGCTGGCGCATGAATTAAGCGATCAAGCACGCGGAGAAGTTAATTTTACCTACGTCGGAAGAATACAGAATGAGAAGAGAAGCATATCCTAAGCAGGGTATTCAAAAGTGCCCAGTTTACCGTAAACATTGCCATATTCCTGTTTACCTTGCACGTCCGCCGTGTGATTCCTCGGCTCGCCGTCCCGAGCGGCGAGAGCGCTGCAGTCGCCGTCAGCAATTCCATCGTTACCGTCGCTTAGTAGAGGGAGATGCGACGTTCGGAGCCGGGGAAGGCACGAAGAAGGACGGGAGGAGAACGGGAGAAAGAAGAGGCCGGAGTTGGAGGGCGAGGGCGCCCGGAGAGCTCGCAGAGAATGCAGGGGGCGATACATCACCATTGCGCGGCGTGCCATTAAGCAAATTAGGCCGCCGCATACGTGGGCACCGGCCGAGTATCAGGTGAGAGCGAGCGTGCGTGCGTGTGTGTGCGCGTGCGTGCGGGCGGTGAAGGGGTGATTCAGCGGGAAAGTAACGCGTGGCAGATTACTCGCTCTCCCCTCGCGCGGTACAGAAGGGTGAACGCTAGGGGGGGAGGGGAGAAACCCGAGGTCTTCAGGGGCGCTCCGGTATCGAGTTCCTTATTACCGGCCGGCCCTATGGCGCTACCGCGCCGTTTGCTCCTCTGATATGTGTAACTCGCGTCTCGCACATATGCAAGAACTGGACAGCTGCAATTGCGGAAGAGAAAGGGCGAGAAGGGCAAATGGAGAAGTAATTGACACCAGCTAGTGGCTTTCTTAATCTTATTAGACTTCTCGGTTTATTACAAATTTCGGTGAGGCTGCGTCTGGGACACCGCTGTGGACACTATACCGCGAATACATCTGCGTGGGCGGGTAATGTTTTATTTTAGATATAGGAATGGAATTTAAGTAACGAAACGGATACTTTACTTTTAATGGTTTTAATCGACAGATTTAGACGATATTTTTCGTTTGGCACCGAAGTCACTGCGAGAGCGTCGGAGTCGCCCGATATAGTTCCCAAAGTTGCCGCCAGTCGCCGCGTTCCTCCACCGTTTCGCGCATGCACGTAGCCAACTCAAGGTCATGCTCGCATTGCAGTCGTATGCCCGATCGAACGACGCCACGTTTATCTCAATCGTTGTTACTAGTCATGACGTTTAAGGCCCCCGTCTACCTGGAACTTTTTCCCATGTATAGGCCGAGAAGCGCAGGAGCGATAAGGGCGACACTGCCACGCGCATCAAGTACGCCATCGCCGCTAAGCGCAAGGCTCTGAACTGGCGTGCAGTGTTCTCGTCGTGCTGCGTGTACCTATGGGACTTTCAGCGGTGACCATGTAATTTTATTAGTGGGAAGTCTTTAGGAAGGTTCAGTGCAGGCGCCTATAGTAGTTTTGTATGTATCTGATGCGTGCATTTTGAGCTACAGCGCCTTGGAAAGGCCGTTTTTAGCGGTTTTGGAGTACTCTGAATTGATGTTTCTAACGTACGTGATATTTTGAAAGTACTTAACAGCTCTCGTCTGAAGTGTGTGTTCTTTTCGTAGATCAGCACGTTGGACGCACGCTTAATAGTTTCGTTGAAAAACGTGTATTTGGAACACTCTGCAACGCAGTTCAAGCGCCAGGTAGACGGGCGCCTTAATTGTCGGAATGAGTCACGCTGCAAATACATCGCGGTTTCCGTCGTGGTACGCCATATGTCGGTCTGGTTTTTAAGACGTATTCACGTTGAAAAAGGTTTTGGTCGACGCTTTTTCTTAGCAGTTCAGTTGCAAATGAGTTGACAGCCCGAAGGTAGGGGGCAACCACGGCATCAGCATACTGATCAAAACTATGTTACACCTGTGGCGACTGGACTGATGATACTGCAGTGGTTTAATATTTCCTTGCATTGTGGGGGGGAGGGACGAATCTGATCCACCAACCACTTAAATAATTCCCCTGATAATTGCTGGGGATCTAACCCAGATCTGCAGCACCAACTACACCACGGATGTGAAAATGATTTTAATATAGGCCATCGCCTCTAGTACAAAATGCTATACTCATTTACTATCGAAATGTAAAATAACGGGCATGAGAGGGAAGCAAAAAATATATATATTTGTTCAATTTGTCAAAATACTGGGACCTCTCTCCCTATTTCTTTGCTCGAGTTCCTGTCTCGGTACTGAATGTTATGTTCGGTCCTGTTTGGCTAGTAGTTGTATGAAAAGTAGACGATAGAACCACTAAATATTATCACATTGCCAAATAAGCGAAAATTTATACTGGTTTGTCTTGTACCGTTCATGATATAGAACAAACTATTACGATGATGTTTATGTATGAAATAATTAAAATGACAATGCTACACAAACCAAAATACAGCAAAACTGGTATTCCATTGTAAAATTTTATTTTTTCTTAAAAACATGTTGTGATGGGTTGTCACGTTTCCCCGTGCAAATTTTCAACTGTCAAGAATTATCGCCGAAAATTACCATACCTGATGATGAAATGGGGCCCTCATCGGAGCAGCGAGGGTCACGCCTAGCTGCTGAGTGGTTCGGGCAAGAACTGATACGAAGGGATGGCATGGGGCGTGGCGATCCCCCCTTCCCCCACAGTTCTTCATCCCTTTCACAAAACACTCATATGCCAGCTCCTGCAGACGAATTTTGGCCATCAGGGCACAGCGGCTGTTTGAACTGACCAATAAGAAGATATCGAAGGAACAAGTGCTTCTACAATCCAGGAATTCTTAATAAAAGACATTTTCTGGGCTTTTGGAAGACAGAGAGAACTTGGCTTTGTGGACAGACATTAAGGGGGATTTTTCTTCCACTTGTTGGGGGGAGGGGGGGGCGTAAGAAGGGAGAAAAATAAGGAACATTATAATTGTGTGTTTTAACAGTTTTTAGTGGGATTTCGAGATAATTGTTATAGCAAATGTTCAAGATTTTTTATTAAACAGTTTAAAGTTGTTTGTGGTATCCTTGTTGGTTGTAAATAACAGTTTTTGTAGCATCACCGAATTATATATAGTTTAAAAAAAACAAAAATTTTCTTGGGTTTCTCTTTCTTACAACACATTTACTTAGGGTTTGTTCACCACCTCCTGGCGGTTGTTTATCTCTGCTTGAAGTAAAGACTATAAAGGTTAAGTTTAAAAAAAACCTGAAGGGAGGGAAGGACATATATCGCCTGTCTCGTGCTTCGGAGACTATCTGTTGCAATGTTCAGAAATTACGTTAAAAATGACAATAAAGCAAAGTACTTAGTACTCATATTTCCCTTAGTTGGGGTATCGAGCTAAAGTAAATTGCATGTTAAAGTACCAAATAAGAGCTTACATATGACATAGACCTGAGGAAAAGAAAAATTCAAAAATATTATTTGTAATAGATACAAATTTATATTTGCACTTCACAAATGTTAAGGTTTTATGCCATATTACGTTACCTAATGATATTGAACCGGGATAAGAGTGGAACTGCCAGTCTTGCTGTACACAGCACATGATCTTCTTCTCTGTTATACCCAATAAGCACTGTGCAATGGATAGAATTGTAACCAAACGACACAGAAATTGACCGCATCACACTTACACTTGTGTCTTTATTGTACTTCTGCATAGCTTTTTACTTTCGTCTGGCGTAATTCTATATTCGTGCACGTATTTGGAAACATTTTGTTGAGAGTTCCGCCCGAGATTAACGGGGTGGGTGCAGTGTATCAGCAGGGTTGGAGCCGGGAAGGTTCGTGTTACCTGTCGTCACAAACCCGCGCTATCAATCAACAGGCGCCGACCTCGTGGAGATCCTTACAGTGCCCCTGAGCCACCCGCCAGCCTGCAACCCGTCAAGCAACGGGGTCTAGCCCATTGTCTTACGCGTTAATTTTCGTATAAAGTCCTGTAACAGAGCATTTTTGGTCCGACATGTACTTACGAATTACTTCCGACATACATAAAGGAAATTGTGAAGAGTTCGCCAATGGTGCAAGCTGCCATAGGGCACATGTATTATTTACATTTTGTATTAATTTATATTTATCTAATCTATATACATAAAAATATGTTGTGTCCGTTTGTTCGAACGCGTATAACTCCCGAAAAAAATCAACCAATTTTCATTCTGTTTTTATATAAACCTTCCTTTCGTTCCCACGAGTGTTAGTACACCTTTCTTTTTTTATCTGTATTACCTGCAAAGGTACTAACATCTGCAAAAAGATCATTTTTACTATGCTTTCGCGTCAGGAAGCGCCTTTGTTGACAGCTGTCTGTTTGAACATTTCAGTTTGTTGTTCTCGATGTTTTGTTTCTCGAATGTTTAAAGATTTTGAAAATACGTACACTTCTTTCAATTAATTTCACAGAAATGAATAGAACCAAAACATTTTATGCCACAGCAACGCGTGGCCGGGTAAGCTAGGAATGTATAAAATAAAAGAATTAAACATACAATTAAAAATTATGAAAAAATAAATAAAAATGGCACGCTTTATCATTAAATGTGATATCAGCAGCTTTATGCACGGAAAGGCGCTATCTGTGTTGGTCCTAGCTTCCTAACTTGCACAGCGCTGACCATGGTTTTATTTAGTCTGCAACACGTACGTAAACGAGTAAGATTTACTCAGAACAATATGTTAAGGAGTTCAATCGGTGTTTTTTAAGAAGAATGGTACACCATAAACTTATATTTACTTAGTTGTCGCAACTAGTTTTTCAGTGTGTGTGTGTGTGTGTGTATCAAAATCATTGACACGTTAAGATCTAAACATGTTTCACGCACATTTTACATTGTGAAATATTCACTGCCTTTATTATTCTGACCATTGATGAAAGATAATAAATATATAATTTATTACCTTCCGTCCGTAGTCGGAGAATAATAAAGGCGTGAATGTCTGACGGTGTATAAACGTGGAGGGGATAATTAATCACAGATCTTACAGTGACAAGAATGTATATAAGCACTCTGAAAAATTAGTTGCGACAAGTCGAAATATAAGACGTTGGTCCACCATTCCCCTTGACAGAAACCATTGAATGCATTCTCGGTATTACAATCTACAAAAGAATCCACGCATACAAACGATTTACGAGCGAATCTTTAGACTCATCTCGTTCCGTGAAAACGCTGTTCCTTAGCCGAAAATTAAACGCTCTTATCAGGCTGGTAAACCGGGAAACATGTCATACGGAAACGTGTGAACCTAAGACAAGTGACTCCACCGGATGCTGCTGTGGACTTATCTGCAATGAAAGGCGGTAGCAGCTCCTGTGAAACCTAAAGCAAAATTTTCGTGTTTACTCACCCGCATTCAGTCCACGCTTTCGTGAATACATGTAGGCACGAATTATGAGAAAATGGCGATGTTTAGAGTAATAACACGAAGAAAACTTTTCCAGTAATTTTGAAGCATCAGCAAACACGACATTGCAAATCCAATTATTCTTCTGCGTAACGAAAATTAATGAGAAATAAATGTTGCTTTCGCAGTCACGTCCACGAAATAATTTGATAGTAATGGTGCAATGGGTCGCAGATCTTTCTCCACCGGCACGTTATTCAGCCTTTCAATTTTCTGTAAAAACCTTTTCTGCTGTATTTAAAATAAGCCTTTATTCCAAAGACGCATACAGTTCCTAGAATTCACTTTAAACAGTAGGACTTGACCATTGTTTCAATTAAATGTTCGTGGAAATCTTGAAGTCGCGGAGTATCTGTTTTTAGGAACGACCCGTACAATTCAAAAATTAAATTGTTTCAAATTTGTTCTAATGACACTTGAACAGTTGAGTTGTTTTACTTTTAGTTGGTTATAAGCTCATTTCCAAAATTTCAAAAAAATTATATAATAAAATAAAATACAACAATGTTAACAACAGAGCTCCGTAAGTAAGGCGTTTGCTTGACATTTACACTCGTGTTTGCCGAAGAGAAAAGAAGCAGTGTCCAAATTGTGACCACGCTCATAAAATGCAACATCGTATTTCATTAAGTATGTTCATCCGATGTAAAACATGTATTTCAGATTTATTAATATTGTTTTGGAGACTATTGTTTATTCGCGGTTACTTCCAACTTTTCTGAAGCTTTGCTTAACTTCCACGTCCAGGATATTCCTCGTGCAGACATAGCTTAACCTAGTATAGAAAATTGCACCAAACAAAGGGACAACGCACCGCATTCATGCGCACTCGGTGTAATAATATTTCGCATATGAATTATTCCTTACAAGGCATTACCAACACACCTATTTTCTCTCTGATTTTATTTATGTAATAACTTAAATATTAAAATTTACATATGTAATGTTCAATTTAACCAAATATTAGGTACTTTTATGCTAACACGAGTATAAAACGCCTGTGATACGTGGCATTTCTAGGGAACAACCGAACACGTCATACTTCGGGTGATTTTTCAAAGGTTTGATTCAAGAAAAGTTTGAATAAACCGCGTATAGACTAGACCAGCATTGTACGTAGTTTCCTCGGTTATCACTGTTGCCAACTTCAGTCTAGCCACTATTGTAGGCGCTCGGCAGTTGCGTTGTGCGAGTCTTGCGACGTCAAGCGCGGCGAAATAACCATTTCAATTGGCGGTAAGTCTGTAGCCTAGTCCAATTTAGTCAACTGTCTTACAAGTTGGGCGTATATTCAATTAATACTTAATCAGACACGGCAGTTTGAAAATCCACTGTTGTGACTGAGTCAAGAAACTTTAATACAATGTTTCGCAATGTCCTGGAAATAGTATTATTGAGTCGTTTACAGTGTTTCGTAGTTGAAGTGTTTTTTAAGTATTGAAGTCGTTTGTAAAATAAAAAAAAGTAGTAGTATTCAAATATGCATTTCCAATAATGTTAGAAGACAATTTAAATTATATGTATACTGAGGAAAATTGCATATCTGGTTAAATATTATTATTTTTCTAGCAGCATTCGGTTAACGTACGTTGTTACCTTTTATCCACATGAAACACATTTTGGATTTATGAAACGTATACCTGATATTTCCCGGTTTCTTGTTACATCATGCCAAAAAAAAATATTTTTGTTACAAGATTTAAAAATGTGCATTAAGTATGTTAATAATGTCGGTGTGAAGAGCAAATGACGCGGTCTGTCATTCCTACCCGTCTTACCAGATGAGGAAATTGAATCATGTAAAACTGGTCGTGTAGATGTCGAGCCGTGCCGTATTCTGAAGTGAACCATTATGAATGGCCTGCTGGGGTACTCCTAGATTTGGAGAAGGCGTATGTGAAATGTGACCGTGTGGACAAGCACCCGTCCTACCCGGAGTTTTCTGTCTTAGTATCGCATCAGTTCCGACGCAGTAGGAATCTCCCACTCTCGAGCACTGCCACGCCTATTTGTCCAACAGTTTGTTTTGGTTGAAATGGCAGACGGGGGGGGGGGGCAAAGCCTGAAGGAATTTCAACTGAGCTTTTTGTATCGTGTATTTGGAGATAATTCGCGCTTGTTGGAAGTAAAAATAAAGGAAGAGATGCTGATTTACGAACCTCCCAGAATAGTTTTTTTTCTTGCATCGTCGACGGGTGCCGCAACACTTCTAGGCATGATGGTTTGTATCCTGAATGCTTCACACGAAATTGTTCAATAGTGTGCACTGTACACAGAATAAAGTAACGTCCAATAAAGGGCAGTTCCTTACCCAGTGGCAGATATTACTTGGTAGTGAGATTGTATTACGCATAGTCATTGGGGGCCGCAGTGGTGTAGTGGTTAGACTACCCACCTCCCACCCAGGCGAACCGGGTTCGATTCCCGGCGTGGTCGCGCCTGGGTCTTCGCACGTGGGAATAGTGCCGGACGATGCCGCTGGTCGTCGGGGTTTTCTCGGGGATCTCCCGTTCCCCCCGTCCTTGCATTTCGGCGCTATTCCACAATCACCTCGATTCATTCTCATCAGCTCTCAAGACCTCGATATTAAGAGACGCCTAAGTACCTCCACCCCAGTCTCATATACGGCGGCTGGCAATAACATTAAACACAGGCGCATTTCTATTGGTCTTGACGCATGACAGAGCTTTATACTTTTACTAATTGAGCACTTTTGAAATCAACCTGTGAACAATGTCGCTGCCCAAGCCTACATATGCATATTTTAACGGGTACACTTAGTAGCATGCGCTCAGTAACGTTGGTAGTGATGAAGGCAAAGTAATTAAAAGTGTTATGTATATATGTATATACTTGCGAATATTTAATAAATTTATTTTATTTGTTTTTTTAATACATAGAGATGTAAGAATAAATAGATTTGTAACATACTTACTTTTCTAATAATTTCAGAGTTTCTCTTGACGGACGCACGAATGAAGTGGTCAAGCCCATGGACAATATTATATATATATATATATATATATGTGATGGAAGAATACAGAGTGCGCATACAACTGAGCAGGGCTTTCGAAAGTGCTCAGCTTACCGTGAGCAGTCAATACTTGTACAGTTCCGAACACAAAATGTGTTTTTTGCAAAGCTTCAAATTACATATTCGCGTGTGTTCGATAGCTAGCACACACTAATGCATGTGTTTCGCACGTTGCCGCCGGCCATCGTGTTGCAGGCGGCGAGGGCCGGCCATTCATCAGGCCGGTGTCGGGCGCGGCATTAGAGGCGTCGCGGCGACATTAGCGCCCAGGGTCCCCTGGACGCCTGTCACGCCGTAGGGGTTGGCCGCCGCCCCCTTCAACACCTGTCTCCGCTACACACACCCCACCCCCGCCAGCCAAGTTATTTATGCCGTGCGCCCCGGCTCTCCC
>NQII01000543.1:426239-448312 GCA_002778355.1 Clitarchus hookeri | reverse complement strand
AAAAAAAAAAAAAAAAAGCACATTACAATTATTTCGCGAAAACTGTGAAGTGTAAGTAAGCGCCCAAATATTCGTAAGTTACGTGGATAATTGAGAATAATAATTCAGAAAAATAGCAGGAGAAGCTGGAGTTATATCAAGAGTTCGTTGTCACGTAAATTGCAGGGCGTTAAATACGAGCTATGCACATTTAAAAGAAATAATTATTTTTTTATATATTTGTAAAATTAAATAATACTAATCTATTAAACAGTTGTGTAAACACCTCGCATCGCATATGTAAGTCGACATTCTCTGAAGGAAAGAAGACTCTTTCTTCTAAACCATTTTAACTGTCCTTTGTCTTAGGCCTGCCCAAAAACGCGGAAAGTGAGTGCCTAAAGTTTAAAAACGTATTGGCTGTATTTTTGTTATCCTTTTATATGAAAGGTGTAGGTCTCGAATAATCCCGTTCATTACGTCGATGTTTACTTCATAATTTTTTAGGGAATAATTACACGCGCTGTCTATGGTAGACATCATCTTACGAGTTGGCGAGCGCTGAAGCCACAACTGCATCGAAAATCGTTGGAACAAATAATGGAGCGTAAGTATTTGGAGAAGCTCGATTAATTAAAAGGGAAGCACTGTGTAAGAAGAAAGCAGAAATATATATTACGGAAAGAAAGCTTTTGAAATTACGAAAGGATTCCTCGCTGTCCAACTGAACTAAGGAAGATGTGTGTCAGGTTCGTCGGGAGTGTAGTGTCACAGATCTGGAACGTGGTAAGTCGGAAATAACGAAAGGAAATACTTGGGAAGCTTTGAAAATCTGGATGTGGGGAATAATGGAGTAAATCAAGCGGTCGGAGTAAATCAGGAATTAGTATAACTGGATGAAGTTAGAAGAGGAAGACGATGAGGTTATAAAAAATGAGTACATATTATTGTTGTGATAAATAATACGTAGCAATTGTCAGTATCGGGAAGATGGCGGAAGCAAAACGAGCAGAAACAAAGGAAAGACGAAGAAGGTTGATACCTGCCAAATGCTGAAGTTTGGAAGTAGGTATTGAATCTGCTATGCGGCGTGAGGCGCCAGCACTTGATGCTAGCCCTCAGTGATAGGGCGTAGGAATACGTCGACACTGCTATCTCTAGGTCAAATTTACTAATAAATTACACTTTATTTGCGAGTTCACATAATCGAGTTTTATTGTTGCTTGAACAGGTTAACTGGTACATGAACACACGAGACAAGCTCCCCTCCCCTTTTTCTATGTAGGCTACGTATGGTTTGATGCCGCGATTGGNTTGCTTGAACAGGTTAACTGGTACATGAACTCACGAGACAAACTCCCCTCCCCTTTTTCTATACGTAGATTACGTGATACTTGGTTTGACGCCGCGATTGGCGTCATGGGGGGGGGGCAGGATTCTTCACACCTGGTGTAGAACTACTTATCTGACACTGTGGCGCTGTCTTCCCTCGGCTGGCGGCTTGGAACTGCTCCGGTGCTTGGTGGGGCCGTCCCGACGCCTGGCCTCGAAGTTCCTCCTTCTCGGGTCCACACAGTACTTACTCTGCGTTTGACGAAGTCTGACTGACTTTTCTCGGATTCTTCCCGCCGCACGTCCTGCTTGACGGCCTCCGACTGAGGTCGACATCGTGATGCATTCTCGATCCTTGACTGACTCCAACTGACTGCCTGACTGCTCGATCCTTGACTGACTGACTGACTGACTCGTTCATCACACTGGCTTCGTCCGGCTCCGACCCGGGCGCCTCGCTTCAGGTCCCCCGACTGACTGATCTGTTCCTCCCTCCTTCTCGTGGTTTTGTAGCCTCCATCACCATATTCAACTTGCCCCGTCTCTGCACGTGGTCTGGGGTGCTTGTCGTTCCCCCTGGGTCGTAAAACACGTGGCCGCTGCTCCTGTGGTCCGCAGCNATGGTTTATTGCGGTACAAGCCCGGGACAGACGCTGCTGGTGGTGGGATCTCGGTGTCCCTTGGGCAGCTGCAAAATGCAGCTGTGTCCGCGCCCTGGTGCCTTCCGTTGTCTCCGGATGTCGTCTGCACATGCAGGAACAGTTGCACGTGCAGAAACCTTTGGTAGCACGCCTTTGTAGCTGCGAGGCACGGTCGCGCCCTCCTGGCGTCACTCTTCCGCCGGCATGTCCGCTAACCCTTAATCTTTATTGTCGGTCATCCGCCTGCGAGCTTCGCCAGAGCGTGTGTTCTGACGAATAAAATATAGGGACGTAGAATGTGTCAAGGTTTAGAACGCTAACAGGCATCAAGGAAGAAACAAGTTACAAAGAAATGAAAGGAAGAAATCACGATGTCAAAAAGAAGATAACGTCTGTCTAGTCTATGCCTGTCACAGAACGCGTATATCTAAGAATAAATAATAACTTCAGCCATGATATTAAATTAAAAACCAAATTTTTGCTGTAGGGTAAGACACTCAAATTAATTAAAATTTTTATCCCATAGCCGTAAACTCGCATTATTAAATAATACATTGAATTATTTCTGGGGTTTATGTGCTGCGTATTAACAAAATAAAACATAAGATAAAAAGTTGTAAATGCTGTTTCATAAAAGTACTACTTTAAAAAATGCTGCTGTTCGCACATTAGACTCAGCGTGTATCTAAAGCCATGCCGTAAATAATATAGAAAAAAGTACTGTCTTGTTAAATGAATAGCATACCAAGAATGTTATGAGAACGCAGGTGTAATATACACATTTCTTCATGAACATTGGTGTTTTGTATCTAAAATACTTTAAATAATATAAACAACGTGAAATAAAAGTAAATTACCTAGTTAAAAATTATTTTTAGAGGAAATAATGTAAATATTTTTTGCATTTGAAAAAGATGGAATTTATTTAATATATGGGTATCTTGCACATTTTATTAGGCCAATTTTTTTAATTTATGACGAAAACTTTTCCCTTATTTTGCGTGATTTCAAGAACCAAAGTGCGCCACAGTGCAGATCTTCGTCATTTTCGTCTACATTGTTGCTCAAATTGTCATAGAATAATCATTAGAAGTAAAATCTGATTATCTAGATTTCTTTTGGAGATCTAATTATACAAGCTATGTCTTTGCGGTCGCTGTGTTTATGTATATTTGTAAGTTTTCGCTTGTTTTTTGTTTGAGGTAGGTATCATGGAAATAAAACATGTCATTTGGAATTTTACTTAGAGGTAACCAAACGTAAAATATTTAAAATAGGGTACAAACTGGTATTCAACATTGAGTAAATTCGGCCATCTTATGACAACCTTGCTGGCCGACACTGGGAGATTGTATACAAATTGTATTTTGTTACCCCAGCAGTACGCAGTTCATATATACACTCGCGTTTGTGAAAAATTGCAACACCATGAAATAACCATTAGAATGTAATAAAATGAATTACACAAATTACTAGTAGTTTAATAAACGATAACAGTTTCAAAGCAAGGCAACAAAATTATTGCAAAAAATTCAGTATGTGTTAAAGCCTCCACGAGCTACTATAAGAACTGCTAAACACCGTGGCATCGAATCAAACAAGCCTTTGGTGTGTTTTTCCTGGGGAATCCCCCCCCCCTCCACCTAGGCTGTTTCTAGCCGAGTCCAGAGATCATCGGTATTGGCTGCTGGATGAAATTGGCGGGCTAGTTCCCCAGTAATCATATCCCAACCATATTCAATAAGCGACACATTGGATGAATACGAAGGCCAGGGAAGAAGCGACATCTGCCTTGCTTCGAAGACGGCTTTGACGTTTCTCGCAACATGTGGTAGGGCGTTTTCTTGTTGAGATGTGGCTCGAGGAGTGTGTTGAACGAAGGGTGCGATCGCAACCTCTGCAACTTCCCTGAAATAACTGTTGCTGTTAGAGTGTTCACAATTCGTAGCAGACGAGATAGTTTATGATACCCAATTGTTCCCTCAGTCATCATGCTCATCAGTAGCTGTTATAAATGGCATGTTTCAGCACACGAACGCCGCGGGGGGGGGGACGAGAGGACGAGCCGCAACCTCCGGAATCATTGACAAGGTGGGGACTCTCCAATTACGCTTTAATCACAATGTAGCTGATTATATCTTCATAAAATAATAGCATTTACTATTTCAGTACATTTGTATAGCTCCACCCATTCATATTCAATCATATTTATATTGAAATAATATTGTACAACCTTAATGTTACATAAACCTCTTTTATATAGTGTTCATTACATACCTCATCAAAAACTTCTTATGCCCCTATATCCCCGTTAAGGATAAATCGTCAACGAAATATCGTGGTCATAACACCATGCTCGGCATCTTTATGATAATTCAATCCTCAGGGTCACACACATCGTACTTAGTATTTTGCTATAAGTAGGTGATTTTTTCCTGTGATTGTTTTACAATTTTTTTTATATTGTTTGCATTTTTTTTCTTGATGTATTAAGATTAAAGTCATTGGAGTCAAGACCAAGGTCACCCACAACCAACATTGTGGTAGATGCCAGCAGTGTAATTTTTTCCTCGATTTTTACGAAATTTTTATATTTTCTATTATTTTTCCTTGGTTTTTGAGTTTAAGGTCACTGAGGTAAATGTAAAGTTCACCCACAACCAACATGGCAATCGGATTCAGTAACATAATATGTTCCCCGACTTTTATGAATTTGTTCGACTTTTTACGATTTCTCTCCATTTTTTTTATTTCAAGGTTACTGGGGTCAAGGTCATCAACATAAAAAATGTGCACTGGAGCCAGTAATGTAATATGTGTATCGACATGTATGGTTTAATTTATGGTTTTTATCATCTTTATCTCAATTTTTCGAGTTCAATGTCATTTGTTTATTATTATTACGAGTTTCTTTAGATTTTTAGAATGTTTTCTGTATTAACGAGATCAAGATCATTGGAGGCAATGTCAACGTGACCCACGTCCAACATGGTGGTCGGGGTCAGTAGTGTAATTTGTTCCTATATTTCCTTTCCATTTTTTACAATACAATTTTTTCTCGATTTTTGAGTTCAAGGTTATCTGGGTCAATGTCTCTCACATCATACATGGTAGTCGGAGTCGTCAATGTAATTTTTTCCTCGATTACTAAAATTGTTTAAATTTTTGTGATTTTTCTCGGTTGTTTTATGGTCGGGAGAGTGTTGGTAGGTGGTAGTAGGGTGGGGCGTTGGGGAGCACGGTATTGAGTGGGTTTAGAGGGGGTAGGGGTAGGTGATGGTGGTGCAGAATGGTAGTTGGGGGCCAAGGCCGCTCACCTGCCTGATCTGCTGGAGCTGACTCACAGCGTCGAATTCGCTTTTACTGCTCTGAGGACTAAGTGACTCATTCCACTAAAAGCCTCGAATCTACTTTGCTCATTGAGGTCTCGAGCTACACATTTTTCCTTTTTGTTAGAAATTTTTTTGGTAAAAAATGTGATTTTTGGGCAAAATTATTAATTTTTGAAGTAATTTTTGAGTTAAAAGACTTATTTCGTCGATAAATGGCCGCTCAGATCGCCAACCACGACCTCCTCCTGTGACGTCATCCGAGTTGGCTGGCGAATCCGGAATCCTACTCCTGGAATCCTGTCCCCAACTCTCCTAATTTATATTACTCTACAAACTTTTTTTTTTTTTTTCATTACAGTCTTTATCAACTGTAACAGTTGGATTCAATGCTATCCTTAACAGGGGAAAACGTCGAACGGTAAGATATATTTTCGTTATATAGATATTTGGCTGTTTAGAAACTTTTGTTTTGTAATGAGGAATTGACAATGACCTCTGTGGCTTCTTGCGGCGTTTATTTCACTTGAAAACCTTTATATTTTCCTTTTCCCGTTAATTTTTGTATTTCGTCCAAAATTTAAATAGCCATGTTTACATGAATAAGAATCCGTAATCCCAGGTGCGGAAGCCCACATTTCAGATGTGATTTGTTTACGTATGCGCTGTTGTATAAAACTTACGGCGTGGCGGTTCTGGGTTCAAATCCCGTGTAACGGTATTGTGTGTTACCAGATTTCCTTCTTTCTCAAGTTCGTCGTTAATAACCCCCCAATTCAATATTTCTATAAAAATGTCACTTGTTATATCAACATTCCAGTTATAAGATATTTTACCTAACGAGTTGAATGGATTTGTGGAACAACCTTAGGCTACTGAGCCACGTTCGAAAGTATTCATTTTGAGTTTCTGATTCGCCACAAGAATCTTAGTCAAGACGTCACAGCATATACAAAATCGTGCTCAATAAGGCGATACAAATCTTACCAACATAACATACCATATTTAAATTATGATAAAAATGTGTGTATATGTATTTACAATTCATAAGGATTCTCTCAGTAGCTGTTAACTGCTGTCTATGTTGTGCGCTACTAATACAGGCAAACAACTATGTATTTCCCACAAACCAGAATCAGTTTTTGTAATGGGGCAGCGGTGGCTGAACGGTATGCCTACTCAAGGCGAACCGGGCTCAAGCCCAGGGGATCGTGCCGGACGATGCCGCTGGTCGGCGGGTATTCTCGGAGATCTCCCGTTTCCCCCGCCCTCTCATTCCGGCACTGCTCCATTCTCACCTCAATCACCCTCATCGGCTCTCAAGACCTCGCTGTTAAAGAGCTGCCCAAATATCTTCACTCGCTTAGTTTTTGTAATTCTGTAAAATTAAAATGTCATAAAGGTTTCCCTTTTTTTTTTAGGTCAGCTAATTTAATAAATGGGGGCTTCTTAGGTATTTAAAAAAAAAGTTGTATCTGAAAGCAACGCTGTATAATTATCGCGAATTTGCCCTTAGAAATACTTATGTTAATATGCCACATCTGCATGTAATTTGGGTACGCCTGTGTACGTGAGGTACGTTAGATTTATTCCCACGAAGATAATACGAGGTTTACTTTACATGGCTCAATAACGCTGTACTTTAGCAGTTGTGCAAGAATAATTAATATTACTTCGAGTTAGAATTCGGTTTTCTCTCTTAGAATGTTTTGTTAAAAGATTTATTTTTTATTTAATTTGAGAGATACCTGTTTGGTTACCGGTAATTTTAATTTCTCTATTTAGTTCAACAGAATTTCAAGTTAACCGTATCCAGGATTGTTCATTGGGTTTTTAGTTATACAGCTGAAATAAACATGTTAATATTTGTTTTATTCCATAACTACGTATTACAAACCGCATAGTTTGTACAAAGGCCTTTGAAATATATATATATATATATATATATATATATAAATATATTTATTTATTTATTTATTTATCCGGGACAAAGCTTCAAATCGCTTTAGTAGTTACAGTTACATAAAAACTTTTAAGCTCAGGAGTACTTCAATTACCAAGACCGTCAATTACCGTTATTTTTTCCTTTTCTCTTCTTTGTAGCAAGTTTCGAGGAATCACTTCGCATATATTAGTCACGATAAATTGTTGAAAAACCGTTATCTGAATGTGCTCGCTGCAACAACAGCGTACGAAATCGCAGTGTTTCAAACTTCGCTGTTTTCTTTCTAATGATAGAGCTGCAGTTACGAGTATTAGAATGTATTACGCCGACGTTCACAAATTACGCTGAAGAGCCTAAATAAATGGTACACCTGCATAATATCGTGTAGCAGACACCCCCCCCTCCCCCCAGCCCAGCCCAGCTAGCAGAAGTGCCGGAAGACGACGTGGCATGGACTCGACTAATGTCTGAAGGTATGCAGGAGGCAATTCACACCATGAATCCTGCAGGGCAGTCCACAAATCCAATCTGCGCCAATTTGAGAAAGGGTTGCACGTCTGTCACGTTTAATGATTCTTGTCAGTCGTCGTTTGTCCCGTTCTTTCACGATCGTTTTCCAGCCGCAGCGATGTCGAAGATGTGATGTTTTACCGGATTCCCGATATTCACGGTAAACTCGTGAAATGGTCGTACGCGAACATCCAAATGTTATCGCTACCTCGGAGATGCTATGTCCCATCTCTCGTGCACCGACTATAACACCACGTTCAAACTCACTTAAATCTTGATAATCTGCCATTATAGCAGCAATAACCAATCTAGCAACTTTGCCAGACGCTTGTTGTCTTATATAGGCGCTGCCGACCACATCGCGTTACTCTGATTGGTTCCACACCTCTGTTATTTGCATATGCACGCCTGTTTTTTTCTCTCTCTCTCTCTCTCTCTCTCTCTCTCTCTCTCTTCAGTGTACAATCATCAGTCTTCAGTAGTCCTCAATACACAGACTTGGTATTCTATCACATTTCAAATTTGAGCTAAAAAATATATATATAACTTCCCCGACAATTGCAATGCGAAATCGAAATAATTTTGCAATGTTTGAAAAAAGTATAACTAATAAAATTTAATTTTTATGGTTGTGCTTAGTGAATGAAACCTTTGCATAACTTCGTGTCAAACACAAGAGTATTCTGTTCACCAGAAACTTTCTTAACTTGAATGTTCAGTATTTTCATTCTGGCGAGAATTGTAATATTTGAGAATTTCTATGGTGATTATTCCTGTTGCTCAGTGCCAGTTGAATAGATTACAATGTTATAGTTTCACATATTAAAATTTCTTGAACTTTTGTTCAGTAGCGGTAAAACCTTTTTGCACGTTGCTTGCGAAATCTGATTATGCACTCTAAGAAATTATTCGGAAATTTACCATACCAGTGTATACGCTTAGTGAGAAGGCGGGAATGGTAATCCCCCCCCCCAATTATATTCTTTGTAGCGTTCCTACATTTGCTCAGGAAACAGTCAAATGCGTAGGGAAGTTGCCAACTTTGCACAGCAGCGACGCTGAATATTCCTATATTTGCAACTCCATGTGTGGTATTATTTCCATACAGTGTTTAGGTTCAAAACTTCCGTACCAGTTTAGGAAGTAACCAGAAATTTTTTACTGTGTGATCTTTTGCAGTAGATGTTAAAACTCTGTATTTTTTTTTTTTTTTTCTGTGAAACAAAGGTTTCTTCAAATTCTGGTGTCGTAATCTTCTTTTTTTGCTAAGTCCTCGCCGAAACCAGAAATTAACTTTAAACATTCTACACCGTAATTACACTAGTGTTAAACGCTCACGCATAGGCAGAGTTTACGCAATTCTGTACGCGTGCTGAAAAGTTTTACTAGCAGACAAAAAATAACAAAAAAATAATTGTGGTCGTACTATACGGACAAAAAATGCTAAAGGCCAGAGGCTAATTCTGTGACTATACAGGGCTGGTGATCGTTTGTAAATGACTCGGGGTAGAGCAATAAACAGGAAGAAATAACGTGACCTCACCGTGTCCAGCCAAGTTTAACAAAAACAAACGCTCTCGACGTGGGAGCAGCGAGTGTATTTACAGCTGTAGCTCAAGTATCTACAGAACTGCGAAGTCGAGGTTGTAGCCAAAAGATTTCTCGAAACTTAACGTACCTCTACGCATCAGTGACGTCATACCGGAGGTTAATTGTTGCACGTGATAACGATACTACTCTGTAAAAAATATTTGTAGTTTTGCAAACAATTCTTTGGAAACTATTTGCCAAGATTATTTTTGTAGCTCTATAAATAAATTACAGAAGTTTTACAAGAAGTGATACTGAAGTGTGTAAAAGTTATGTTGAGTTTAAACAAACAAATATTGTAGTCATCAAGTTTATTGTAAATACAGAGGCACATAAACAATTTTGTACTTTTCGTAAAACAGAATTAGTAAAGATACTTTATTTCACTGGAAGTGTTAAAAAAAAAAATGGGTGCGTGTACTTATGTACGCGCGTTAGAAGTTATACTTATTTGGCGTGACTAAAACAAAATTTTATTACGTATGCAAATAATTTATGTAAGTAGGAAAACGATAAAATGACCGAAGAAAGACATTAAATACAATTAATAAATGTTTGATTAAAGGAACATAATTAAATACTTACAAAAATTAACCTCAAATACTTCAAAACACTTTCAAAATTTTATTATACAATTTTTGTCACTAACAAATTTTTCGCAGCACAGTGTAAGTAAAATTAATTAATAAGATATATATATATATTCACAATGAATTACTAATATACATGAAATGTTCTTCAATTTACTTATTACATGAACTGATTTTCTGTTGGTTTTAAATATAACCACGTGCTACGTTGTGTACCTTGCGTTTGTATATAGCTAGACGATACGCGCATGCGCGTTGGGTCATACCCCTACCACGTTCACTGTCGAACTTCGTTACACTGTGCGCGCGCAACTTCCGTTGTACACTAAACTTTTACCCTCAACGCGTCGAAAGAAGTATAACTTCAAAAAAATTTCCGCAACAAGTATCCAATTTTTTTTGTGAAACAAAAAAATGACTGTGAAAGTTATAACTACGTTTGTGCAAGAATGCAGATCAACAGTGTATATTAATTCCATCAGTACTACAAAGATTTGTTTGGTAAGCTAAATTCTAAATATATCCCGGTAATAATATATATATGACTTACGTTTAACGAAGTAGATGGCACCTTTCTAGCACTGAGCCAAGAAACTTCATGAACTGGAGAGCCCAATATGACCACGCATGTTGCTTCCATCGCCTGGACGTGCCCATTATTCCTGTTAAACCTGTCGAGAGGCTATCTGTACCCTTGAGAGGCTATCTTGAGAGGCTATCTGTACCCTTGAGAGGCTATCATGAGAGGCTATCTGTACCCTTGAGAGGCTATCTAGAGAGGCTACCTGTACCCTTGAGAGGCTATCATGAGAGGCTATCTAGAGAGGCTACCTGTACCCTTGAGAGGCTATCATGAGAGGCTATCTAGAGAGGCTACCTGTACCCTTGAGAGGATATCTAGAGAGGCTATCTGTACCCTTGAGAGGCTATCTAGAGAGGCTACCTGTACCCTTGAGAGGCTATCTGTACCCTTGAGAGGCTATCATGAGAGGCTATCTGTACCCTTGAGAGGCTGTCTTGAGAGGCTATCTGTACCCCTTTTCTGACTCGTAAGGATCCAACTGCATCTAGTACTGCGTGGACATGTTCCAACGTCAATGGCGTCAAGTTCACGCGCGTATATGTGCGTGACCACATTTGTGATGTCCGAAATTTATATTTAAGAAACCGGCATAGAACACAGCAAAAACTCACAAGTTTAACGATCTCTCTCTTTTATTTATATCATGAATTTCAGTTTTCCTTAAACATTAGCTGATATTAGAAAATTCTGGCACATTTTTCTGTGTACAGATATTTAATAGTTTTACATATTATTAAATGAATACGAATAGCTGTCTGCGTTTTACAAATGTGTGAATACTTACTTATCTTCGTTAGTGTCTGCTTTCCTACATATACCTATAATAGTTTCGTCTTTGCATTCAAAGGTTGCACAAATGACAAATCCTTCCTCGGTCATATCGGGGTACAATTTGGGAAACCACTTGAGGTTGAGCTCAAGTTGGCGAACAAAAGTGGCACATCGGACATTAGTAGATTGTGACCGCGGACCATGACGATGAAAGGTCGTGTGAACGAATCAGCATTATGTGTGCTTGGGACACAGGGAACTGTATATGGGCCATTAGCGGCGTACATGTGCTCAGCGAGATAAGCTGACACACTTTCGACCTACGAAGGAAGTGTCTGTTCCCTGTCTATATTCAATTCCAATAAAAATTATTCAAAGATTCAAGTTGTTGTTGAAACTGCGAGTGACCAAAATGAAATCTTAACGGTGTTATTGTAAAATCTGAAAAATTACATATGTAAATAATTATCATGCTTTCCTCCACACATATATGCAATTAACTTTCAAAAGTATTAAATAGTAAGATAACATGTTTTTTAAATATCTCAGCGAAAAGAATGTGTTAAAATTTTTAATCAAAAGGAATTGTATTCCAAATGGTTAATTAGTCGAGTAGTTGATGAGATATTATATAAACCAATAACAATAGTTTTTGGTAGCTACATAACAGATGATTGAAGCTATTATTTAATTAACTTAGTGCCCACTTCAAGTACTTCAGTACACCAAGATTCAAATAGATCGTTTTAATGGTACCAGAAACAGCGCATATGAAAAGTAATAATTACGATGCTTTTAAAATAAGAGTGCTATACAAAAATTATGGGCGGCCTTATATATCGGCTATTTTACGCCATATATCGGGAAAAAATCAACCAATTCCCACCCAATTTTGGCAAACAAGTACTAGACCTACTAAGGTACGCCGTCGTGTAAACTGATGTGTCACAATTGGATCAGACACTTATTTTTAAGATGATGGCAGTATAAATATTTTATTTTAACACGCATGTTCCTTCTATTTCAGTAGTATATTAGGTGCCACTACATAAAATTTACTCGCATATATGTAGAGGGAAGTAGGCTAATTAGTTATATTGGTAACTTCTTGTTACCTGTTGCATATATCGATTTTCCATCCCAGGTTTTGACCCCAGGTGATGTGTTGGAAAAGCTGGATAGCCACGACGACATAAAACATTTGCGAGTGACCGAATTTTTGATAGGTACAAAGGACGATAAATTTGGTGCTTGTAAATCTGAAAAATGTAAGAACCCTTCCACATCAAATATTTATTGAATTTATTTTAATTTAACTTAGTTTATTGACTAAAGAAATATCTTATTTGCAGTTCAAAAATGTGTATTATATAAACATCGTAGTAGCAACTTGAAAGTATTTTAACAAATGTTTGAGCTGAACAAATAAAAAAAGAAGTGAAATAAATGTTCATGAAGATCTACAACCCGAGCACTACACGACAAAAATGCATGCAACAGAATACTGGTGTGCCTGTAATGTATGGTTTAAATGTACACGAAGAACTGCCATGTCATGAAACAATTTCTGTTGCTGATCGGTAAACAAAAATTTAAATCCAAGAAATGTATATAACACGTTTTAAATAAAAATGTGAGGGAATTCGAAATATTCGGTAACTCTGCGATTGATGACGTACTTGAATATTACATCTGATAAACACAATGTGATAAAAACTGAAGGTCATTCAAAGCAAAATTCGAACGTATGGAATTGCCTTTAGTCTGCATTAACTCCTATCCACGTTTAAACGTGACCTTTCTGACAGTATTACTTTTCAAGATTTGTTGTAGGCCACAGAAGGAGCGTCCAGGAATGACGATGCTACAATTGAAACTCCCAGACCGCCGCCTGAACTCAAATATTTTTATTCTTGAGTATCACTGGTGGCCAGTTCTCACGGAGGACGAGTATGGTAATGCTCTCATTGTTACCGCAGCATGTTATGCTAAACTGTAAAAAACTTTCTGTATTTTAGAAACGATTCTTTGGAAATAATTTGCCAAGATTATGTTTGTAGCACTAAAAGTGAGTTAGAGCCAATCATAGTGTACGGTTATTTCTACTACAGGTTGGCAAGATTGATGTTAACATTTTGGCAACAGGAAAATGTTCACCACTAGGTAAGCGCTAGTGTCTCATGTGTACCAGATTTTCTCAATTTTCTACATTAAAGAAACATGGTAATTGTAATAATTATAACTCAAATATAAGATAATTTCGTAACTGCGTAAAACCTTTCTCTTTTATTATTTACGTAGCTTAAAATTTTAATTAAAAGTGACCATTTTGGAACACTGCGCACCTAGCGGCGGAAATTGTCCCTAAGCCAAACTCTTCCATAATAAATCTCGTTTATTCCTAACCGGAGTAGTATTAACCTTTGTAAAGCTTACCATGAATTTTTAAAGTCATGCACTGTGTATTTCAATTATATTATAAATGCGGAGATACACAGCTTTGTACGTTTCACAGAACAGCGCGTTATAAAACCATAATACCGTCAACTGGGAATACTTGCGGCACTGGGGGTAGTTTGGGACAATTAAAAAGAATTTTTTTTTTTACATTTGGGAGCCATGAAGTAGAATTATGCAGTTTCCTAAAGCGGTTTCCCGGCAGTAATGTATTGTGCATGATGTTTTATTTTTTAGGCTGTACACAGTAAAGTGAGCACTTTTGAGGCCCTCGTTACTTTTTTTCTTTCAGCCCTATTTTACTCTTTAACTACCTTTTTGAATAAATACTCTCATGCTAGTAATAAGCGTAGTGTGTATATTCCACCGCACTTGAAAGTTATCGTCTACGACTAAAATATATATATATATATATATATATATATATATATATTGACTATTACACCAAATGAGAGGGCTTTCAAAAACGTTTACTTTACCATGAAAAGCATGCACTTAGAACTGTCGCATGTCAAAAATTAATCAATGTTAAGCGTCCGAAGTTACCCCAGCGTCCCAAATATACTCAGTTGATGGTATTTCACTTGTAGTGTTAAACGAGAAATTTTGACAATTTGTTTATACTTTTATTAAACTAGAATTTCGGTATTTCCCAAATACAAAGTTTATAACCTTCATAATCCTCTTTCGCCATCATTTTCAGAGCTTTTTGGTGGAGATGGTGATTTCGAGGATTTCCCTTTAGATTTTCCGGAATGCACTTAAATTGCTGGTTGCGAGACACATTTCTTATTAATTAAACCCAATAATAAGAAATTACATATTTCTTCATTGCTCTTGGGTTGTGATTGGTATAAGCATTAGACGTACGTGATAATGNTTTAGAAACGATTCTTTGGAAATAATTTGCCAAGATTATGTTTGTAGCACTAAAAGTGAGTTAGAGCCAATCATAGAGATTCGCCATCATTTTCAGAGCTTTTTGGTGGAGATGGTGATTTCGAGGATTTCCCTTTAGATTTTCCGGAATGCACTTAAATTGCTGGTTGCGAGACACATTTCTTATTAATTAAACCCAAATAATAAGAAATTACATATTTCTTCATTGCTCTTGGGTTGTGATTGGTATAAGCATTAGACGTACGTGATAATGTAAATGTGATTATATTATCAAATGTTAAAACATGCGTAAAGTTAATAAGTTGAAACAGCTTATATTTTGTTGAAGTGTTTATCTATCTTCATTGGTGTTATTCGCTCATAAAGCAATAGCAGGTGTTCTAATTTCAGTTAATTTCATTTAAGCCAATCTAACCCATCCTAACCTAACCTCACGTAACAACAGTGGTTGCATAAAACATTATTGTTATGTAACTTAATTACAGATAATAATTATGTAGCGGCTAGTTTAACATCAAGCAACTTCGCAGCATGGGTACGGAACATCTGAGGAATGTATGTTTTTGAAGAGAGCCAATCGTGGCAAACTTCACGTGTCCCGGGGAAGAGGAACCCAATGGCGGCTTCGTAAATAAGTGCTGATAAAGGACGTACACTGCCGCTAATGGGTGTGAGGGGGGGGGTCAGTTCCTCGGCTACCCAGTGGACAGTCGGCGATGGTGTGACCCCTCGTGCTTCGCAGAGTGGCGTCCGTCTCCCCGGCCGCGTGTAAGCGAACACCGGGCTGTGTGAGCCTTCTCCCCATCTCCCTCGTACAGACACAATGGGCAGCCCTTAAAGAGCTGAAACGACCGGGGGGAGGGGGCGGAGAGGGATATTATGTAACAGTTCCTCTGGTGGGTGTGCTATCGACCGCGGACAACGTGGGTGAACTCTCCCCGCCCGACGCCAACCCCTCCCCGTCAACCCAGAAGTCTTCATCGGAGTGGACCCGCCTCGATGTGAAGCAGCGGGGTCGCGGACCACTGACTGAGTACCCTCACCCCCCAGCCGCCTGCCTACGCACGCATTTTAAATAAAGACAACAAAATTTAGCTAGTTCGATGTTGTGTGGGCTTGATTGCAAAGTCCTTTGGATACCTACTCGAGGCTACGCCGTTTGTCCAATGGCTGCTACCCCAGATAGTGGCCTACTCCGTTTTATCCTTCATTAGAATACACTTAATTGTGTCCTTCTTGCAGGCTTGTTACTCAGTCACGAGTTCCACAATATGTGCTTAATTAGGGAATATCCAATTCCGTGTCACTTTTAATATTTGTAACGCGTGTTTGAAGCCCAGTGTTTGTCTAATGAGTTCGCGAAATTCTGCCGTCCTTAATTATTAGGGACTGCCAAATCCNCGTGTTTGAAGCCCAGTGTTTGTCTAATGAGTTCGCGAAATTCTGCCGTCCTTAATTATTAGGGACTGCCAAATCCACCTTATTGTTAGGTGACACGTTATAATTTGAGCACTTAATACTTGTGGGCCATATTTTATTTTACAAGCCCTGGGGTGACTCTGCGCAAACGAATAAACACTTCATAGTGGTGTCCACCAATCATGTGCCGTCCTGTCAGGAGGAGAATGGACTCACACGTAGGCAGCAGCCATTGGACAAATGATACCAACTGGATTATACAGGNAGTCCTGTCAGGAGGAGAATGGACTCACACGTAGGCAGCAGCCATTGGACAAATGATACCAACTGGATTATACAGGATGTATTTAAATTAGGCCTACACACTTCGGCAGCAGGTAAATCACGAAGATAGAGTTTGAAAACATACATGCGACCTATGGTCTAAAAGTGACTCCTAAGGGCGGAACACGTTTTTGAAGTTGGAATTGAAGTACTACTTTATTACAAATACTGAAGAAATTACTTAAGACTGAACACTAATTGTCTGCATTATGTGTAAAGTTGATCGTGGCATGCGGGATTTATAATCCAGCTTTTTAAAACACAGTTCTGCAACAGCGTATTGGAGATTAGGTGTAAATAAGGGCAATAACCGTAATTATTTAGATTAAATAATTTGA
This sequence comes from Clitarchus hookeri, assembly GCA_002778355.1. NCBI lineage: Eukaryota > Metazoa > Arthropoda > Insecta > Phasmatodea > Phasmatidae > Clitarchus > Clitarchus hookeri. The sequence continues at coordinate 431,604 of NQII01000543.1, read as the reverse complement.
CGACAGCGACAGACAGGTGTTGTGGTGTTTACAGATCATTGTACTGTTACACAGTATCCAAGCAGTCAGTGTTCTATCTTGAATATTTTCTCCAATATTTGTAATAAACTAGATCTTCAGATCCAATTTCAAAGATGTGTGCCTCCTTTTCGATTCACTTCAGACCGTAAATCCTGCCTATGTTTTCACCTTATATTTTTACTCCCGAAATTTGACGGTATAATTGATAAACACCCTGTATGCAGGACTGTGACATCTAGCGTGATGCCGAATAATGCGAATCTCGCAGGCCTTTAGTAATTATAAAGTAAAACAGTTCCGCTGTTAGTTCGTCGCCGGATGAGTAAACCAGCGTCGTCGGCTGGTCTCTCGCCATCGCGACCAGGGTTTCAATCCCCGGCTGATCCGAGTGCGGATCTGCGCGTGTGGGAAACATGGCGGACGTTGCCGGGGGGACAGCGGGTTCGCTCGGGGTGCTTGCGTCTCCCCGACCAATGCATTCCGTCGATTTTTCTTCCCGGGACTTCGGTTCTACTTAACTCTTCAGGGATTACGGGCGTCTCCGGGTCCCACATACGAAACCCGACACCTGGGCGGGTTGGATGTTAGTCTGTCATGCGATGTGTATAGTCCGTTCCCGGTTACTTTGCGCTTTTTTAATCAAACCTTTGATAAATCACCGACGTGTTTGGTTGTTTTCTAGTTATGCCCTGTATCGCAAGCGATTTATAATTGTTAACATAAAAGTACCTTAGTTTTGGTTGATTTGAAATTGTATTTATATTATATCCATAATTTACAATATTTAATTTATAATTAATATAAATAAAAACATTGAGAAAACAGGTGTTTTGGTAATGCCTGAAAAGAAATAGTTCTTATGTAAACTACTATTACATTGAGTGCACACGAATGCGGTGCGTAGCCCCTTTGGTGTAATTGTCTAAACTTGGTTAAACTTTGTTTGCATGAGGCGGAGGAATATCCTGAAAGTATAACTTAAGGAGGGCTTCAGAAAAGTTGGAAGTAACAGCGAATGGACTATACCGAACATGCCGTTCATTAATTCTATTGGTTTTTTTTATGAGCGGGGACGTATTTCAGTGTGGCCACAAACCAACCAGGCAGGTTAGTTAAAATATATGCAAGCCACCTTCGTTCTACATGCACTGAAAGAAAATATTTGTTAGTGATGACAAAAACTATTTGGCTGATTCTTTCCAAGACGAACTTCTGTTGCTCGTGAAAAACATATTGTAATGCGCGATAACACGTAGATTGACAAGTATTAAAGCCATTAGTGCTCACTATTTGCTTATTGAAAATACATGTATTGTCTACCGCCACATGTTAAGNTGACAAGTATTAAAGCCATTAGTGCTCACTATTTGCTTATTGAAAATACATGTATTGTCTACCGCCACATGTTAAGTTCGCAGCAATAGAATTTGTGACGTTGAGAGTAAAACATTTTGTTGCAACTGCAACTACAGCCGTTGTAANCTTAAGTTCGCAGCAATAGAATTTGTGACGTTGAGAGTAAAACATTTTGTTGCAACTGCAACTACAGCCGTTGTAATTTGCGCATGCGCGCTGGCGTACTGGAAGGGGCCACCTTCCGGTCTGGCCACTGCGCCATATCTGTCCGCCTCCTTGCATCAGTTTACTAATAAATTCTTAAGTTATATTCTTAAAAAATTTGGGATTGATTAAATGACCCTATTATTTAAAGTAGGTAAATGGTACACGCAAATTATTCAAGTAAATAAACTTTCCGTGAGGTGAAGTGAAGAGAAGAAATGAGAGTGAAGTGAGGTGAGCATGGAGTGAGTATGGAGCAGCGTCGGAATGAAAGGATGGGGGAAACGGGAGATCCCCGAGAAAACCCGCCGACCAACGGCATCGTCTGGCACGATTCCCACTTGCGAAAATCTGGAGTGAATCAGCCGGGGATATAGCCCAGTTCGCCTTGGTGGGAGGCAAGCAGTCTAACCACTACACCACCGTGGCCCCGTGAAGTGAAGGGTTCAGGCTTTGGAGTAAGTGCAGTTTGTTAGATTTGTAGTGTTTACGTGCTCAAGTCAAACTCTACCAATACTCAGCGAGGTGGCCCAGTGGCAAAACACTGCACTCGCATTCGAAAGAAACTGTGTTCGATTCGTGATCCGGCCATCCTGACTTCGTTTCTTTGGGGTTGTGCAAAATCCCTCCAGAGGATCGCTGGTTCCGTAATAAAGGACTGGCTAATTTTTTTCCTGACCCTGCCTAATAAATCCCGCAACCTGCAATGCACTTTTGTGAACCAGCAGTGCTGTTGGCAACGCAACAATTTTGCTGCGACTAACAAACACATTAATTTCAACTAACACACTGAATTTATTGATGGCAACTAAAGTCCTGTTGTGGTTATCAATAAATGCTGAAATGACAAATATATGTTGGTGCCATAAATTGTTTGTGGTGCCTATATTGACAAAAAAAACGTTTGTGGCCACCAACATAAATTTTTGGCCACCAAAAAGCTGTTTCTTTTTCAGTGTGAGAACGAAAAACTCAGAAACCAATTTCTATGGCGCATTCTAGGGCGAGCTGTGTGAAAAATAAACCGGAATTATGATTCTTTGCTGTCCTTTATCGTGCATTCGCTTGTTCCTGTTTTAGTATTACGGGCATATCATCATGGTTTTAAAGTGAAAGATATGGCCACATTTTTTTGTTTGCGATAAAATTTACTCCCAGACTATACTTAAATACCATCCCACGTACTCACTTGCGGCATTCCTATGATGATTCACCGCATGTCTTTGCGAACAGCCATCTTCTTACCTGACTTGTCCAATCACAATCAAACTACCGCGACACTAAACGTACGTGATTCGCAAGCAGACATTAAGACGAGTGGCAGGTAAAATCATAAAATCACTAAACAGGGATCTGAACTCAGGTGTTTTGTAGACCCAAGGAGTCGTGGGATTTTTTTTTTTTTTTGTGAAAACCAGGTACTTCAAATGAAAGGAAATGCTCGGAGCAGATGAGGTTTCACGCCAATGCCGCAAGGTTCGCTAATGAAAGGTGTTTACGGAGTGTTTGCATAGTGTCGTGTATTGGAATGTAAGGTAAATGATGGGAGCTTGTTTGGAGTCTGTTAGAACTACTTGTTACGAATGTGCTTTTAAGCTATTCATACATGAAAGTTTCTTAGGGCGTAGCTCAATAATGACTCATGATTCGGTAGAGTATAGCAGTATAAGATGGAGTTTATTACACATATAAGGATAATACAATAACTATTTAAATGACTATTGATCGGGGGAGTTTAAATTGAATACCAAGATGCTTATTAATTATGTTAAGATGTTAANCGGGGGAGTTTAAATTGAATACCAAGATGCTTATTAATTATGTTAAGATGTTAAACCTCACGCCATTACTGTCACAATCTAATTGGAAAGTCCCCACCTTGTTCATGTTGCCGGAGGCTGATTCTAGGAGGCGGTAAACGACGGCCGGACACACCCATCTTCCGTGGTCTTCTCTCTGGTCGGGTCGACGACAAAACATGCCGCTCCCAGTGTTACACTGGCCAATATCGGGCGCGTTGTTTAATATATTTCGGCCCCATTTACTGGCCGGTGGAGGGGATTTCTGCAACTGTCTTTCACAAGGTGCTGTTGCAATCACGCTCGTGCGCTGGCTTAATGTTTGAAGGTGTGATCAGGCAGGCCATTCAGCTAAGGCCTCATCACANCCACCTTGTTCATGTTGCCGGAGGCTGATTCTAGGAGGCGGTAAACGACGGCCGGACACACCCATCTTCCGTGGTCTTCTCTCTGGTCGGGTCGACGACAAAACATGCCGCTCCCAGTGTTACACTGGCCAATATCGGGCGCGTTGTTTAATATATTTCGGCCCCGTTTACTGGCCGGTGGAGGGGATTTCTGCAACTGTCTTTCACAAGGTGCTGTTGCAATCACGCTCGTGCCCTGGCTTAATGTTTGAAGGTGTGATCAGGCAGGCCGTTCAGCTAAGGCCTGACCACTTCATAACATACTAGAAGGTTTCTTCTACTACGTTTAGAAGTTCAATGCTAATAATTTGGCCACTGAAAATTTTCGNATCATAACATACTAGAAGGTTTCTTCTACTACGTTTAGAAGTTCAATGCTAATAATTTGGCCACTGAAAATTTTCGCCACCAGGAATCATTGGTGTAGCATGAGAACCGGGTTTTTCCGTTTTGTATGGAAACTAATGACATAATTGCTTGTGTAAATTGTTCCAAGTTGTATTGTGTTAGAGCCTGTTTAGAGTAAACTTTGTCCTTCGCACTGGCAGTGGAAATATAACGAAATATATCCCCATTTTGTTTAATATTCTGTAGTAAAACTCGATTTTGCAAAACATTGCATTACACAATTACTTTATTTCAGTGCGACAGCATAATCGAAAAGTTCCTTTTGATGGTAGCTATATTTATTTCGCCTTGAATTCGTAATATTTTTACAATAAATTCACTTTGTTTATGGTACCACATTGGCCAAATATGTTTATTTTTTAACTGTTTGCTCTCGCAAACACAACTGGAGAACGTAAATAATAGTTTTAAAAAATTAAGTTAATGCTAAATATTTTAGCTGGAAATGATTCGTTCCCAACACTAACTTTTTTACACAAACAAAGACAATTTCTCAATTTACCGCCAGCTTAAGGGTACTGCCTACCGGCTGGCAGCTGCGAAATTTAAATAATAAATCCCATGTTAAAAAAATGTTTCCCCAGTGCGTTAATTTTAAGGATAGGCGTTTCAAACAAAATTTATTCTTCAGGNATCCCATGTTAAAAAAATGTTTCCCCAGTGCGTTAATTTTAAGGATAGGCGTTTCAAACAAAATTTATTCTTCAGGCATTTTTTTTAGGAGAATATTCCTACAGGCGTACATTTTCAGTATATATAGGGTGTGTACACTTTTTCGTAAAACAAAAATGTTAAAAGTTCCTTGCAAACAGGCTATACATGTTATCGAAACATCTCCACTGTAGGGAAATTCTCCTAAAAAAAAAAAATTCGTGGAGAATACATTTTCTTTGGAAAGTCTATATTTAAAATTAACGCACTGACGCTTATTTCCCTTACCATGGGATTTTCTAATTAAACTTCGCAACCGCCAGCAAGTAGGTGGTGCCCTTCAAAGCGACCTCTCTGACACGCCAGCGCACCTTGCGGCAGAAATTTTCCCCATGCCAAAATCTTCCATAACGAACCTCGTTTTGGTCCCAACCCGAGTTGAATAAACCTGAGTTCGAATCGAAGCCAATTGTCGACGTAGAAGCTGCGACGCCTTCCGAAAGCGACGCGAATGGCCCC
>NQII01000543.1:406307-422129 GCA_002778355.1 Clitarchus hookeri | reverse complement strand
GGGGGGGGGGGGGTTGTTTTACCGCGGATCAGATATATATCTTAATGGGGCGAGCGCGCACGAATGTATGAAAAATTAAAATACAAAAATTTTGTTGGCCGAAGGTATCTGTTTTTTATGATTTTGTACTTGTGGTGGGTGTTTCTTTACGCTAGCGTCTCCTCCTCACGGTATCTAAGTTACCAGTAAGCTACCAAGCGCTGATTGGCGAAAGGCGTTTCTGCGTATTGCTGGATAGTGTCGCCAGTTTGCTGGCGTGTGCGGTTGTAGTTTGGCGGAATGAGCAGCTATTTTACCTCTGTATTCTTATGCACTCTGTGACGCCGCCGTGATGCATGGTTGCCTACGCGCAGGGCGCCAGTCATTCATCAAACTTTAGACTGTGGCAGAATGTTATTTTGTATCATTTCCGTACGTATCGCCTATTTTATTCTCATCTCAAGTAAATAACAGTTCTCTGTATCTTGGTAAAAGCAGTTACGAGTTGATGACCACGCCGAAAACGCATGTTTGTTTCTACTTTGCAAATGTGACGTCAGAATTTTGCAAGAAGACTTATTGTGAAAGTAAAAAGAATGCAATTTATCTCGCGCAAACACGGAACTAATTTAGGTTAACTGTACTGGCTGAACCTGTATCATGGGATATTTCTCTTTGTGGTGTAACTGGAAATATAGGAAAGGTAGATACTACAAATTAATATTACTATAGGCGTTAATTAAGTGAAAATGAATTGTGCTACATCTGCTAGTGTCTATTACATAAAGCGCGGAAAAATATGTTACCTGACGGTTATTAACTACGATCACAGAAAAATCATATATGCCATCTACTCGTGTATTTTACGAACGGGTTGTTTGAAACGAAGTCACCATCGTAGCGAAACTATTTATACTTTCAAATCGTGTAGTTGAATAATTGTAACTGCTATCATAACCGTTAGCTTTAGAGCCATGATAGATCGCTGCAAAACATGATCGAATTTATATTCATGTTTTTTAAACTTTTACCACAAAGTACTTAAAATATTACACCATTTAACGAAAGTATTCTACTGACATTTCAAATATCTGTTTCCATATTTTGCAAACAGGTTTTAGGTCAGCGTAACATAAACAGCAAATTATACTGTACACATTTTCCCACGCCTACATCGTGTTCGTTGTACATGTTCAATTGCAATTGACAACAATTTTTCCGCCCAAGCGTGCAGGATAAAACAGGGCAAGCCGCCATTTTATAATAATTTCATGATTACGGTGTTTTAAAATATAAACACTGGTTCAATGAATTCACTAAAATTTTGCGCAGTTATAGCTTTACAATCCGATCAACTAACGTCAGCATGTAATCTCTTCCGTGGACAGTAAATCCCATTAACGCGTACGAACAGAAAATCAAATTATTTAACACATTTTATCACGTAGTAAACACACTAAAGAGCGGTTAATTCAAGAAAATAGGTCGTTAGGCACTTAACCGAATATGCATGACAACGCGTGAGAACTATTTAACATCAAAATATTACTCGCTATAATTACGTCAATTCAAAAACGTGACAACACTCGATAAGCTGCTTTCCTGTGTTTTTAATGTTTCGTTTATCTGGACATCACAATTAATTGCCAAAACGAAGAATATTCCGAATAACATAGAATTATAAAAAAAATTGTGATGATCGTGTTTTTTGCATTACTAAAGGAACATACGCTAATCACAGTACGGGAAATCTGTTTAGATAACATATGTTTCGATAACAGTTCTTGAATGTAATATAACTCTTAAATATTGTTCCTCACATCAGTTTCAAGCTTAATACGTAACTATTGACGCTTGAAAAAAAATCGCATGTAATTAATCTTAGCAGCGATGCCTTTAAGTTAAAATGCAATAAGTGTTTTTTTATGAAGAACGATACACACTGACTGAAATAAAAAGTGGAGCCCTCAAAGAGTAGTCCAAACTGAACATAGTTTGATCTTTATGCATGTCATCGCTAGTTGAGCTAATTATAAAGGTACCTACACATATGCGCGTCGAGATCCGTTTTGAAACCACGTCGCATATCAAGGTTAACAAAGAGGCAAAGTTACGTTACGTCACACGGTTGCAGAATCCACTTCTGAGTCTACGCCGGAACTAATCGGCGTTCCACCAACTCAGACTGTGGTACAGAACAAATACGGATGTAGCTGGAGCTGCCATGTTTGTGTGCATTGCTCATTAAACAAAGAAACAAACACATGCGGAGATGGCCAACCCAATCAAACACAGGCATGAATGAGTACGGTGCTTCAAACTTGCTGGATGACATGAAGTTACAGAAAGTTAGAAGGGTATACAACTATTTTACCAGAATGTTGCCTACAGACTCACAATGCTTGATTCATGTAGTGTGGACTAAGGTAGCACGAAAGGACACCACGTATGGGAAAGCTATCTTGGTCCAAGAATGACTGCCAATGGCCGTGCGTTTTCCGTCCGATCGGTGATTCGTGGATTACAGGAACGAGCAAGTTGGCGCAGTGATAAACATTTGGAATCGCATTCGGTAGGGCCTGGGATCGAATCCCGGTCCGGACATCCTGCTTTAGGTTTACCGTGATTAGATGTACATATATACACGGTTTGGGCACAGGGTTTAGGGACAGGACTCAGGATTCGTCCACCATCTTTGTTGACGTCACAGGCGCGGTCAGCAGCCATGTTGGTCGGTGCAGGCCGCCATCTTTGTTGGAATCACAGCCAAGGCTCGATGACATGTTCGATGTTCTTTACCCCAACATCCCTTAACCCTAAAAACTATTTTAATAAAAAATATTTATTAAAAATTTTCTCAATAAAAAATGTATACAAATTTAAAAGTATCAAAACGCCATCTTGGATTTTTAATAATTGTATTTGTTTAGAATTTCGCTGCAGATCATAATGCAATTTTATTAATTTTATCATTAATTATAAAAAATTCAACAATTAATGTTACCTAGAAATTATTTTAATAAAACATATTATTTTATAACCCCACATTGTATTATTGGTTTAGGGCATACCCTCAATCACGATAACGTCAAGAACTATTCCGAATAGGATATTTTAAAAATATAAATTCATAGTAAATATATAGTTGTTTGCATTCTAAGTAATTTTAAAGGTAAGATATGTATCATAGAGCTCGTATTGTTTTACAGTTGGGTCTGTATCTTAAATCATAGTATGCACACATCTTCGTACATTAGGTTGTTAGCAAGCAAGTATGTATAGGAATGTGAGATTTAAAAATGCGCAATTGTAGGGCCAGGCTCGTGAAATTCAGTTTGCAAGCATCGTTTCTAGCTACATGAAAGTATCCGTGTATAAGCTCTATGGCCATTTATATACGTAGTCATTAATTAAAGTTAAAATTATATTTTCATCGTAGTGTTTTTTTTTATCAAAGTCAGTTTATAACAGGGAAGAAAAGATTTAACGTCAAAATATTGGAAAAAAAATTATTTATTTAAAAAAAAATTGAATTTATAACTACAAAATTATTTATTTTCGTCTGCGTAAAGTATGCATCCTTATACACATCACCTTCAGTTCTAATTTGTTAGATATGAAACAAAGTATTCGGACACTCGTGAACTTCTTGCCAACGTGAAGTAAGCTTGAAGAAAAAGGCCTTGCAGCAGAATCTGCAACACCGATATGCCACTGAATGTTCCGTAGATGATACACTAGAGGACCCACATGGTTCGGCTGTCGTCACATCGGAAGGAGCAGGAACCAGGAATGAAGTTGTCTTCGTGGAAAGAGATGTTGCTCCTGGTGATGAGGCGTCAGGTTCGTCGTTCATGCTGCTCGCAGCCGATTTTGGTAGAGGAGTCATAGGATCGAAACCACCGTCAATCACTCCGCCGATGGAGGCCGCAAGAACTCTCTGTTGCAGATCTGGCATCGACGAGGCCTGCTGTTTAACTTTGCATGACCTCCCATGCTTGCAGTAAGTATCGTTGCTGTAGAAAAGCGACGCACAGAAAAATCACAGATATTTAATGTGGTCGGGATTGTTCGTACAGCCACGGTACCATGCAGTGTGTTGTGCGAAAATACCTTGACGCAGAAGCTGCAAGGATAAGTTTTCTCTGGTGGTAGCGATACAGGTGAGGTCCCGAACTCTGTCGGAGTCAGGTCAGCCAAAGAACTGGATGGTGCAGCTGAAGAAACACAGATGTTTCAGAAAGAATGGGTCCTGTCAGTTCGTCCGAAGTTTCAGTCGACTCCATCGAAAACCGCGAAGACGTCTTAATCAAAGAAGTCTATGACGCAGTCGATATCATGCCTGAAGATGGCGATGGTGCTGCTGCTGCTGCATGTGTCCCAACTGAAGAACTCGATGGTGCATCTTCTGGACCCACGACAGACGTCCCCATAATATTTATGCCAGGTACCGTCAGCTGCTGCGATGATCTGCCACTCACCAGAACCTCTATAAAACTAAGCTCCATAAAATAAACCCAGCTGCCTATATACCTGCCCATGATGTCATGAAAATATTATGGTGCATCGCGCGAGGTGAAGGCACATTCATTGTTGCACCTGGTAATGAGTTGACCAGTGAAGCATTCGTTCTCGTCGTAGGCATTGGTAATTTGGAGAGGTATAGGTACGAAACGATGTTACCGTTGTCACTCGCAACGACGACGGAGTTAGCAGAAAACCCCAGATATAAACTTCTTCCCAGCACTGTGGGCGCCTTAAAGACATATTTATCGCCGACCCGTAGGCTTCTCACATGCCCAAATGTACCTTGCGGTATCATAAATTGTGGATAATTTTTTATGTGCGAGTGATTTTAAATATTTAGCATTTTTATTTTATTTAAAATATTTGCTTTTGCGGCCGCAGATATGGGAATAAAAACATTTCTGCTAATAAACTGTGACTTGTCATTTCCTCTAAGTTTATATATTGCGAGCTTTCTTCGTTTCTGCGGCATTGCTGCTCCTCCATTTTAAATTTTTAAAAAAATCGCTCGTAAATTTATACTCTGCTCTGATTTGATGTTGCCCCATACGCCTGCATAAGAAAATGAAATATGACAATTTACTTTGTGCACTGTCGTGAACTCTCATACACACGACCTAAGTGTGAATCAATAGGATCAAAAACGTGGCGGTCGATTCTTGTTCACACTTCCTATGTTCTGTGGTTACTGTTATTCTTTCAAATGTTAAACAAGATTTAGACTTCAAACAAATACGTGTATCTGTTGCCTTTGTTGATATGCCAAAATTTGACTCGTACTGGCATGCAAAGAGTCAGTAAAGATAATGAAAACCGCAAACCGCATGTTCAAACCATTCACAATGTTCACAGCATATAGAAATTTTCTTTATTGGGATCAGAGACAGCTCGCGACAGTGTAAAATAACTGTGAAATCAAGCTAAGGGCCTCCAACAATGTACTCGAGAAGGGAAGCAACTTCCATGCTAACCTAACGAAAGCTTACGTACATATGCATGCAGGTGTCACGCACATGCGTGTCTTACCCGATGTATTCGAACACAGAATCTCGTGCTTCGAATATGACGCCTCAGTGTCCTCGTGCCGTGTATTGCAACAGGAAAAACTGAAATTGAAACTGTGTCGAATATTTTACTCGCGTGTTTTTGTATCAAGACAACTTAAGAGTTCTCGGTTTGGTTAACCTTAGTTCGCTGCAGTTTCAGTGCAATTAATTAATTAATTTTTTGAAAATTAATGAAAACTATTTTACGTGAACCTCTTAAAAAGTTAGTGATTCACAATGAATTTCGCAGGTTTGCCAGCCGGCAAAGCTTACAGATGAGTTTAAACTAATAATATTTGTATTTACTGGAATCACTTTTTCATCTGTAGACTGCACGACATTAAGGAGCTGGTATAATAGGAATTAATTATTGTGTGTAACAGTTGTAATGCTTTAAATACAAGTTTTATAAACAACTGTATCAACAAGTAGACATGCAGAACAATCTCTTTAAACAGCAAATATTTGTTTACACTTATTGTTTCTTATTGACTATTCAGGTTTAAAGAGGTTTCCACGTCGTTATCGAAACTAGCTATAAACCCCCAACGGAACAAAAAAATTCTAAAATCGTAATTTTCCATTCTGAGTTTTCATTTACAGGTCGATGTTTGTAGTTCAGTGTGTAACTAAGTGCCCTTACACCTTCCACCTTGATAAGCAGCTTACTCTAAAGCCATGTTAAAAACAAATCAGTCGTGCGAAAATCAGCGGTGATTGATATTTTCGTTCGCACAGCCCATATGCATAACATTTTTTAAAGAATGGCATGTATACACTTTCAAATTTGTGTAAATCAACTCGAGTCAACTGCGACGTAATAAACCCAACCTTCACGACGTAAAATAAGAACACAGAAAATCTGCTGAATAACACTAGGTTTTGATATCAAACTTCCTGTCATCGTTTCAGAACCGTTGGGCTTCTCGTGTTGCAGGCCATTTCCTATGTCAGCGGAGCAATCTGAATTCGGTCGGTTGTAAGCAGGGTGCATGCCGCTCAGCCGTGCATCAGCAGGGAAAGCACGACTGCTTGGGCGAGGCTACCCACAGGAGGTCCATCAGCGGAGGAACGTGACTGTACGCTGGAGGGGCGAGTGAGACAGTGGCGGGCCACCACCTACTACTCGTCATGGCACGACACTGCTTTTTACTTCGAGTCTATTAGGCGCACGGATTAAGCCAAGCTCCTGGGGGTGTCGTGCGTGCGTGCGTGTGTGGGAAAGCCCCCAAGGCCCGGGAGGGGGTGGGGGGATAGGGTCTCGTACTCAAGTCTACCTCCCCACACCCCGTATCTACCTCTGGGGAATAATCACATGTATGAGATCATCATAACACTGCGGCCGAAGAGATCTGCGCGTATTCAGGGGTTGCAAGGGGGTTTGAACTGCTACCGGCTGTAGGGGGTNATTTCCGAAACCCCTGCCGGCCTCATCAGTCTCGACGGCGGAGGAAAAAAAGGAAGAAGGGGGAGGGAAAACATTTTGAAGAGTGTTTTGTTCTGGCGACCGCCCCCCACTTCACCCTCTCCTGTTTTGTGTAAGCCAGGGGCGCAACTCGGGTGCCTTCCGCCCCGCCCCCTGCCCACCCTTGTGTGAGGGGGTGAATTAGAGTCTGGAGCTGGTCGTGTCTCAGCCCCGCGATCACCCGAGACAGGAATAAAACGATGGAGTACGATTGGAANGGGGGGGGGGGGAATTAAACGTGTTGAGCAGTTGCGATAAAGAACCCGCGACACCCGTCATGTTGCATTTCTGTTTATTTCTACCTGGTTCAAATTTAGGGGGATTTATTGAAAAAGGTGACGATAGAAACTTGCCTTACCCATTGGTGTATGAACTACTAACGCAAATTTATGCAATAATTAACTTAATACAAAAATTTTATATATTCTCACATTTTAATGACAACTAGGGAACACGTATTAACAATCAGGTACAAAAATTTGCACAGAACTATGAAATATAATAATTCTATAATGGAAAATTTTCAGTAATGACCCTGACTCTTCTGTCATGGCACTGAATCGAATGACATCTGCACAAGGGGTGATACAGTGTGTTAAGAGAGAAATGATGATTGCTTTACTGTAGCCGCATTTAGAAACTTGTATCACAAATACTGCATCCTATTTCATTTCCGCATTCGATACTGGCTGCTTCCAGTGCAAAGGCAAAGCTATTTCAAAGCGCATTCACGTCTTCACAAATGTGATGAGAAGTATGCCGTTCATTTTCTTAAGTTTCTAATATTATTTGCATATGAGCTATTCTCAAAAGAACTTCAGATGACGGAAATTGTTTTCAGTGGTTTTCAATTAAATAACGATCTGCCGCATTATTGCATTGCCCGAGAAGATCTAACTGCCCAAGGCGAAATTCTTCATATGAGTAACATAGTATACGTAATTCTCATTTGAGAATGTAACTCAACTTAAAAAAATGCATTCAGCTTAAAAACTGACTTGGCTTTAATATAATACGCTAGAAGATGTTAGATTGGGGTGTTGTGGTCGACTACTAAGGCTCCCACCTGCCTGCGTTTGAACCGCGTTGCAGGGTGTTTGAAATACACGTTTTACAACGAAAATATTGAACGTGCGTTCAATGTGCTGATCTACGAAAAGAACACACACTTCAGACGAGAGCTGTTGAGAGCTTTCAAGACGTCACGCTTATTAGAAACACCATTGCAGAGTACTCCAAAATGGATAAAAACGTCTTTTTCAGAGCGCTGTATTTCAAAATATGCTCATCAGATGCATACAAAACCACTCAAGGGCCCTGCACTGAACCTTCCTACAGACTTCCTGCCAATAACATATTAGGGTCACTGCTGAAAGTCCCATAGGTGCGACGAGAACACTGCACGCCAGTTCAGAGCTTACAGCTTAACGGGGATGGCGCACTTGCGTGTGGCAGTGTCGGCCTTACGTAGCTCCAGTGCTTCTCGGCCTTACATAGCTCCAGTGCTTNGATGGCGCACTTGCGTGTGGCAGTGTCGGCCTTACGTAGCTCCAGTGCTTCTCGGCCTTACATAGCTCCAGTGCTTTTCAGCCTTACATAGCTCCAGTGCTTCTCGGCCTTACATAGCTCCAGTGCTTCTCGGCCTTACATAGCTCCAGTGCTTCTCGACCTTACATAGCTCCAAGGCTTCCATGCCTTACATGGCTCCAGTGCTTCTCGGCTTTACATAGCTCCAGTGCTTTTCCAGGTACGCGGGTTCTGCCTGCCTGCAGTTAGTTTGCTCGGTCGAGACCTTGAAACGCGTAAGCCGTAAGGCCGACTCTTGCTCACTCGCACCTTACCTATCGCCTCTACGTGCAATGCGCCCGGAGTCTTTCCGTTGGCGACTTGCCTGGACGTGAGTAAATGGTGACCCTGTGTCTTTACGGCATGCTAACAAAGGTAGAAGTATGATGCGTGTCTAAAGTCAACTCTCAAGTTTAGATTTTGAAAATTTAGCAGCTGAAAACGGATTAAGAAAACACTCGTTTTAACAATCTTCACGTCCCAAAAATAACCATCGGTGTTCAAATGATAAGTTGAAACTTGTCTTTGGGAACGAAACGCTTCTTAAATTATTTTCGTGTTTATGCATTACTACGAAATATCAAACCGTTTTTTAATCGCGTGTATTCTACCAAATCTCTTCAATGCACGTTATGCACCAGCCTGGCGGAGCCCTTGCAGTGAAGTCTAAAGCCGGTGAAAATGAAGTAAGCACGGAGCAGCGGTGAAAAGTTGGGGCGGGGGAAGCGGGAGTGACGCGAGAAAACCCAACGGCAACGTCCGCCACGTTTCCCACGTGAGAAAATTTGGTTTACCCCGCCGGGGAATCGAGCCCGGTTCGTTCGGATGGGAGTGAGTAGTTCCATAAGAGTTTTAGTTATGAACAACTGAGAAAAAAGTTCGGATTCGGATATATGTAACCCACCATCGTGAATAATAAGAGGTAGAAAACATGTAAAAGCTAAATAAGCAGCATTCAGAACTAGACAGTTTAATAAAATACACTAGCACAGCCATTCTCTCTCTATCTCTTTCTCTCTCTCTCTCTCCTTCCCCCTTCTCAACCATGTCTCCAAATAAGTTTTCCCTCATTATTAGGTATCCATGAGCAGAAAAATATTTAAATTCAAAATTTTATAAAGACAGAAACCATACTGTCAAATAAAAGAGTGAAAAAAGTTATCAAAACAAAATATTATTTTCTTTCGCTCGTGTATTAACTGTGAAAATAAAACCACGCAGATAAGTACATAATCTTCACCAAAATGCAAGCATACGTGACATGGAAAGGAAAGGTTTTAGACAACAAAATAGAACATCAAAAGTGCAGGATACAACTTTAGTTGAAACCACCAAGACCGATCTAAAAATAAAGTTTCACGTAAATTATATTAAGTATAAGCTGTATATTGAGAAATACGTATCACTGCAATGCCTACATTTTTAACACTGTGAGAAAGCTGATGTGAACCGACTCTACGTAAAACTGAAATACATAAGAATAAAGTGACACCCGTTCTCTAATCGGGTTTCGTTGTTACAGCAACCAAGTATGAACTCAACAGATCAATCATTAGGGACTAAGGGTTGGCTAATGGCTGCACGCTGTGAAAGAAGAGTGGGTGGAAAGAGGGTGGCAGGTACAGATATATTTCAAGGAACAATAAAAGCAAGGCATCGTTTTTTTTTTCTTGAAAGTAATAAACCTGAGCAAAGATACTAGTCGCGTGCACCTGCCTGCTTTTAGCAATGCAGAGTGGAGAAATGAGATAATTATATTTGTATGTTAATGAAATCTAGTCAAGAAACTTGACTGATTTTGGTTGCAGGCTGTGCGTAACTTACCAAAATTAATATTAGAGTCTTGACTATAATTAATGTATTACTAACAAAGAACTTACCTCCTCCTTTGGTAGATTAGTTAACAATTTTTTTTTAAATTAAATTTCTAAATTAAATGTTATTAATGCCTATTATAAATAGCAGACGTAGTGAAATTTCATCACTTGCACGTATACATTTTCAAAACCTTCAGCTGTTTTTTTTTATTTATTTTTTTACGAAATATTACGATGTTTTACCAAGTACATCGGAATATTTCCCAGAAACATGTCATTTGTTTAACATATTAAACATGTTTAAATAAATGCAAGAAAAGCAAAAATAGTATTTTCAGCAACAGTCTTCTTTTATCTTCTTGTGCCATTGCACTTAGCTTGACCTCTGCTTTTAAAATACGGCATAATGGATAAACGTCAGTGATAAGCCAGTTGATCGTTCACTTGTTAGTCATAACGGCTGTGCTGGGCCACATTTAATGTAAAATAAACGCAAAAAAAAATTACATACATTTTTTTTATTAAAATGTAATAAATAAACAACACTCAAAATTTGTTTGCTACAATCCCATTCGAACAGCTGATGCTTGTAGTTCATTCCCGTATAAGTGCAGTTAGGTGCTCGTTTACAAATGTCACTGAAACGAAGGTGGGTTGCTCACTTAGACTGTTCCCATTGATACTTTTGATAGTGAAAGTGTAATGTCATCCAAATTTGTGTACATATTTCAGGATGTATTTCTATGTCTGCTACGAAACATGACAAATTTCCAGCAACAAATTACTAAATAACTGCCATATTATCACCGAGAAGAAATGTTGTTATGAAGTGATTAGGCCTTAGCTGGACGGCCTGCCTGATCACACCTTCAAACATTGAACCAGGACACGAGTGTGATTGCAACAACACCTTGCGAAAGACAGTTGCAGAAATCCCCTCCACCGGCCAGTAAATGGGCTCGAAATATATTAAACAACGCGCCCGATGTAAGCCAGCGTAACACCGGGAGCAGCGTCTTTTGTCGTCGACCCGACCAGAGAGAAGACCACTGAAGATGGGTGTGTCCGGCCGTCGCTAACCGCCTTCTAGAATCAGCCTCCAGCACCATGAACAAGGTGGGGACTCTCCAATTAGATTGTAACAGTAATGGCATGAGGTTATAATACTTAATATAATTAATTAGGATCTTGGTGTTCCATTTAAGCTCCTCCCGATCAATAGTCACGTAAATAGTTATTGTATAATATTTATGTTCACTAAACCCAATCTTATACTGCTGTGCTATACCTAATCATGACTCATTATTTAGCTACGCCCATAGCCCCTTTCAGAGATGAATTAGCTTAAAAGTTAATTCATAACAATGTGCGTGCAAATCACCTTTTAGATGCAAAAATGACTACCATTCTACTAAACAATTTCTTAACGGAGAAAGTTTAAAATGTTAATTAACTATCAGTATTTATATTGTATAATTATTATTTAGCAGTAGTTCTGAAGTTTGATTTTAATCTCGTCGTGATAAATAACATAGTGTTCTATACAACTTTTCGTTTAGTTCTATTATGCCAAATTACATTTTACAACAGTTAGCGGCATTCCAAGCTGACAGCTCAATGTCGATGGTTTCCGATTGAATACTTATAACACAGAGAAAATAAAATCAGAAAGGTAAAGATACGTCACAGTAACGAACCATATTTTGCTTCTATGCACGTGAAATTCCTGTATATTGAACTACATGTTTATCCTTTCATACAATATTATGCAATATTGATTACAACTTTAATGCAAACGCAGTGGGCTTAATTCCTCAAAAAATTAGATCTGCAACAGTGGAGTACAGATTATATTGCACGTGTGACTTTTGTATTTGTAGCTTTCGTATGACGGAGCTATCTCAATAAATAAACTAGCTGTTTCAATAGTTTAATTTTTCTTCTTTATTAATTTATATGAAAAGATGGAAGTCAACTTAACCAACTCTACAAAGCGATTTGTCTTTTTTCTTGGAAAATTTATTTTGCGCGGAACATCTATGAACTGAAAATAACGTGTAAACGAAAAAAAGTAATTTTACAGATAACATTTCAATAAGAAGTTCTCTTAAAAGTCACTAGTAACATCTCACATGTTCAGAACCGGAGTGACATCATTATGATTTGCCCAGGTAAGTACCAGAATGTCCTTTTACAAAGAAATTGAACATTCAGATGTGCATGTGGGAAATTAAAATCTAGCCTGCGTAGAATTATATACGTGATAATGAGGTGTCCTTAGTCAGGGGCACAGAAACGTTGTTCCTGCAGCCATTATTTCCCCCATTGCCAGTGCGGAAGTAAATAACAACTGCTCCATAGAGTAGCTGGAAGAAAGTTAGCGTACCCCGAAATGCATTTTACGAGATGAACATTCGGCTGCCGCATAACGAATGAGAAAAAGTTGTAACGCTGCCGGTTAGAGCTTAAAGTGAACCCGATTTTAATCTGAGTAAAATAATATGGAAATACCAGGCCTAACTCTTACGATACATTCCTAGTTGTCATATTGGTATTAATGTAAGCAGGTGTGTATATTATAATTGAAAATCTATGGATTAAATTAATGTTGGCCTTTTTTTTCAGGGCAGAAACAGAAGTCGATATTTTGTTGCCCATCCATAAATTTGGTTATTGAAACATAAATGCAGTCTTTGAAGAGTGTTAAAGTCAACAAAATTAGCTGTAAGTGGCTCTCTGTTTATGATGTGGCTACAATGCTGTCTATTTCCTGAATATATTTCTGTATTAACACCCATCGCCGCGCCGTCGCAAAGCTTCCGTAAGTACGGGTGTGACCTTGAGGAGTTTAACATAATTTACTGCGGATTCCCCTTAGAAGTCCTACAGTAAGTACCTGGAGCTTTTGTATCCACTTGAGGCACAGAAGTGAGGTTTTTTTTTTTTTTACTAACTACTCTAATAGCTAAATGTTAAGTGTTGTCCGGGGGTAGGTCTGGACTGTGTTGCGTCTCAGGGCTAAGCCCCATACGCCTACATGGGAGGGAATTTAGGAAAGGAGGTGTATATCTTGGCAAAGAGGGATAAAGCAGCCATAGCCAGGTTACAGAAGTGAGGGAGCGATAAGCGCTGAACAGTGAACAGGCCCTCGTGCCGATCACCCCGGATGGCGCACCCACACGCAGGCTGTTCCCGTTGCATTGCGGCAACTACGGCGCTTCAAGTGGCGACACTTTAGTATTACCTGTGCAAAGTCTGTACAACTGCTCAGTACGTGTCCCTGTTTTATTTTTGAGGGTTTCCGATCAAGTACATTTTGCGATGAGGCAGTGCGAAAAGGCAATTGTTAACAATGCTGGGGAGCTCGGAAACAGTGTTTGTATTGTGCGTGGTGTCTTGAAAGCAGTTTTGGTACCTCGGCTCAAGTCTATTCACATGTCGTAATCCAGTGCATGCGACGCACGTTAAGTAGTTTCGTGAAAAGGAAAACCTGTATTTCAAACACACTGCAACTCGGTTCAAGTTCCAGGTACATAGTTCCAGGTACATAGTCCAGGTACATAGTCCCAGGTACATAGTTCCAGGTACATAGTTCCAGGTACATAGTCCCAAGTACATAGTCCAGGTGCATAGTCCCAGGTACATAGTCCAGGTACATAGTCCCAGGTACATAGTCCCAGGTACATAGTTCCAGGTACATATTTCCAGGTACATAGTCCCAGGTACATAGTTCCAGGTACATAGTGCCAGGTACATAGTCCCAGATACATGGTCCCAATACATAGTTCCAGGTACATATTTCCAGGTACATAGTCCCAGGTACATAGTCCCAGGTACATAGCTCCAGGTACATATAACAGCATGCCCAACTAAAAGTTTTCAAATACACACTAATTGTGGTCAAGGAAATGTCACACCGTCAGCACTAACACTAAATTTTAAATTAAATGTCCTATAGAACAGTGTATAAATATGCAAACGTATGGAAATGAAGTAAAAAATCCAGCATATTCAAAACAAATCATTAAGTTTAGGACTTACTAATGATGGAATTATTTTAGTTATAAGAATAGGTCTTTGCATAATTTTAACAATCTCAGCACACACATTCGTAGGAATATTTCTTATTTTTGGCCACTGAACTCGTTGGCAAACTTTTTGAGCGTCTCAGAGAGCACTCTTCGTAGTTAGGCGTAAGCAATCAGCTGTGAGTACTATAAAGCACACATACGTTCACTACAAAAACACTTTTAGTATCGGATGAAGTGATATTCACGGGAGAAAGCGAAGGAAAAACTGCAGTACTCCGATCAGACTTGCCCTTCACAGGCAACGTCCGCGCGAACCAAACAGGCTTCGGTTGACTGGGCATCGAACCCAAATCGCCTTTGAATTTTATGCCAAGGTCTATTAGTGCCCTAAATAAACATCCAAAGCATAGGAAAATCTTGCAGTGGACGATTCTCGAGGGAAAAAATAAACTGCTGATTTTTTTTTTCTAGGTCTGATATTTGACACCGCAGCACCACATCGTTTCACATCGCCAGGCGAGTTGGTATTTCAGGAAGAGTGCAGAGCCCTATACCAAACCAGCCACCGCCGACTGAGCCACACGAATAATACGCCAGCAAACAAGTCTCAGGTTAATCAGCCAAGGAGTCGTAATTGTGCGATAAATCGACTTCTTTTATCCTCAAATCTTCGGCTAGAAGGAATCAAATTTGAGGCAACAAAGACTTCTCTCAGGGCTTCCGAAGGAAAAATTCTTTCAAAACCCTGCCGTCTCCACAAAAATCCCCTCCCTCGAATCTCCTTTTTCACGGCGGGGGGAAAAACACACAAAGAAGGGAGAAAGAGAAGACGAAGTCACTTCTTCGATTTGACAAATAATTCTCCGCTCTTTAGTCATCTGGATTTGCGGACGGCGAAGGAAGGAGGGGGAGTGGTGGGGGGGGAGGGTGTGCAGAGAAACGGAGGACGAGAAAGCCGCAATTGAAATTCGCAAATACATCAATCACCCGTTTGTGCCATCATCGAAATTGAATCGCGGAGGCAAGGGCGTGGGAGAGACCGAGAGAGGAATTTCGCGAGGGGGGTGGGGGTGACGATTGTCGCCTCGGAACGAGACTGATTGAACACCGCACACCGCGTGCTCCTTGGGAAGCGGTGTGCCGTCGTGCTGCCCTCGCCTCGCGAGGAAAGCGAAAGCGTAAAATCCCTTTTACCCCCCCCGGCCCCCATCATGCCATGATTTCCATCACCCCCCGCGCGTCCTACAGTGGCGTAGATACGATTTCCACCTGAAGGGGAGCGTGGAGTGTTGCAGTGTAGTATTGCAGAGGAAGCTGAAAGAGATGGCGGACCCATATTTCAGTCGACTCCGAATCACCGAGGTACTTCTTGATGTTCTAGTTGTATGACG
>NQII01000543.1:386369-406181 GCA_002778355.1 Clitarchus hookeri | reverse complement strand
GCGGAAATTACTATCATTATGCCTTAGCGAATATCATTAGTTACTAATAATTGGAATTATTTACCCTTTTCAATACCATATATACATAATTATTGGTAGAAGATTGCAGGTTTTCGCGGCCCTTGTCTTCGCTTCCGGGTTGGAGCCGCTTCTTGAGTTCTTGAGCCGACGTCATGTCGTACCTTGCTGCAGGCATCTTCGAGCAAGACCGAAAACCACTCTTGTCTCTCAGTCAGTACATTTTGTGACTGAAAGCCTTTTTTTTAAAACAACTACTCTAAAACTAAGTATTAAGTGTACATCCGTGGTAGGGACGGCAGTTAAGAGCGCCTCAGGTCTGGGCCCCACACGCCTACAAAGGGAAGGAACTCATGCAAGTAGACATGCATCGCGGCAGCAAGGGATTCGGCTGCCATGGCCTCAGTTTGACAACGACAACCTCCCTGAGTGTACTTATAGCTAAACTACCATAACTAAGAAAAGGAAGGGAAAAATCGGCATAGACACCGCAAAAAAACCCTTTCGACAGGAAAGAATGAAACATTGCCACATGCATTTAATATAGAATGGTACAGGAGACAGATAGGTAGAAACCATGCACTTTATCAGTGGGTAGAGAAATACTGGTGGAGAGGAGGCAGGGCATCTTCTTCTTTGAATTTGATCTGACGCTGGCTTAACCAGAGTGATGTTTGCACATCACTCTGGTGAGGGGGGTCTGAAAGCCGCCGATTTATCATCACTGGGGCAACCCCCTCAGAGCGGGGGAAGTGCAGGCCTGTGAGGGCCCTTGTCTTCCCAAGCGGTACTCACAATTTGGGTCTGGGTCAGGGGCCTCTAACCCCCCCGCCCAGGCCGTCATTCACATGGCAGTTAGCCCGACATGCGTGGCGACTGGCATGCCCGGTGGTTGGCGGGTCTGAAAGTCATTTTTTTTTTTAACTAACTGCTCTAAAACTAAGTGTTATATGAGCCCGCGGTAGGGACGGGAGTTAAGTGCGTCTCAGGGCTAAGCCCCATACGCCTACAAAGAAGGGAGTATCATACAAGGAGACATGCATCACGACAAAGAGGGATTGGGCTGCCACGGCCAGATTGTGGCCATGACAACCTCCCTAAGTGTACTTATAGCTAAACTATATTTAGAAGAGAAAGGGAAAAACCGGCATAGTCACCGTAAAAACCCTTTCGACAGTAAAGAATTAAAAATTGCTTCGTGCATTATCATGTTTAACAGAAAGTGCTACAGGAGACAGAGGACAGGAATCATGCTCTTTATTATGATAGGGAAAAGTGCTAGTAGAGAGGAGGCAATCTGAAAGTCAGGATTTGTAGGAGGCTTTTATATATCTGTCCTCGAGGGCCCCTTGCCTGTGACTGGCTTTTCAGGTAGCCAGTGAGAGAAGAGGAGGCTCCTCCCAGTTGGCTCCTGCGGTCACCAATCACTGTAACCTTTTCATGATTGGCTAGAGTGGTGGCCAATTATGATCTGACATTGTAACTAACAATTTTCTAGTCTGGAACTTGTACTAGCATCAGTATAACCTTATGTTACATATCGTAACCAACTAAAATGTGTGTGCGCTTGGCGTTTTAGCAGCAGCTGTTAGTAAGACTATGAAGTATAGTCCCAGCAACGAATGTTGTCTACCACAAGTGACGGACTTCCCTTACTGGACACTATTTTATACGGTGTGGAGTGTACCTATGCACCGTCACACATGCTGCTGGTTACTGTAGCAAGGGGTCAATACACATGAAGAGTACAACGAGTCTGGAGGTACTAAATATTTATTCTGCTAATGTCAGTCAATAACTAATAGTGTTTTTAGATGGGAACAGGTTTTTTTCGTCCCTGCAAAGGTACTCAGTCATTCCAATACACTTAGCCGGGAGAATAAGTTAAGTTCTATCGCACCTGGTGTTCGAACGGCTAGCTCGCCGATCCCCACCACCAACAAACAAGGTTCGATCTCCGGCGGGGACGTTCCAGGTTCTCGCACGTGGGGAACAACGGACGTTTCCGTTGGCCGGAGGGTTTTCTCGGGGAACTCCCATTTCCTTCGCCCTTGCATTCCGATGCTCCTCCTTCGTGCAGCCTCGACCTGTACCAACTCCTCAGGAGGCCTCCGGTCCCCCACTTAAGTACCTGTCACTTCGTAGGGTTATTACTTGGCCTGAGGTTGCGCCAATCATATTACGTTTAGTCAACATCTACATGAAGACTGTTCGCGGTTGATAAGCACTTTTGAGATAAATACCCTGTTGTAATTTAATGTATTTTAACAGACAACTAGCGACATACAAGAGGGGGGATCAAGTGGGCGCGGGAGGGAAAGAGGTGGGTACAGGGGACCTGACTTACCAAAAACCTTCACATCTAACATTAAACTGTCCTGCGTGTTAATAAAAATTAAAGAAATAATCTCAGAATTGTTTAAATGACTGATTTTATTTTATTAATTTAACGTTGTTCTTAAAATTATAATGAGATGGTGCCCNGCCCCTTACCAACAACCCGCTTTCTTTTTCTGACAAACGAAAAGTCTATATCAGCTCTACTGTCGAATTGTTCCCAAAGAAGTCAGCGAGATGCATAAACGTTACATAGGCTATGAAGTGTTATAAGTCCAGCTAACTGTCAATGCATACAATTTCTAATACTTATGATAATTACTGATGATAATGATACCATTTATCCTTCACTTCATAGGGAGAATCAACTGAGGTTTTAACGTTACAGATACACATTAGGGTTAGACATATTTGAGATCACACCAGCGATACAGATGAGTGGAGTTAATCTATCTGAGTGAACGTATCATACTGGGGTGATTTAGTGTGGATTGCAGAGGACACGTCTTTTTCTTTGAATGTCATAATATGTCATGTCACGTAACGCCTGCATGTGAACTGCCACAGGAAAAAAAACCTTAAATGGTTTAGCAGGATGGAAGATCTAATTATACACTGTCTGTGAGGAACTGGTCGTACTTAAATTTTCTCACTGGACTGGACTTCGTAGACGTGTGAAATAGGCTTCCAATTCATCTTATCTGAATTCCTCTGAGTTTTGTTTATGATACCATGTTGAAGGTAAAGGTATACGCAGCGCGTAACATGAAAATGGTTTTTTTCAAGCAGCCCGACACGGTGGCCTGTGCGTAGATTTATGGATATGTGGAACTATTTGACACTTTCCCTCGAAGTTCCCTCGAGATTTAAGTGAGTTTGAACGTGGTGTTATAGTCGGCGCACGAGAGATGGGACATAGCATCTCCGAGGCAGCGATAACATTTGGATGTTCGCGTACGACCATTTCACGAGTGTGCCGTGAATATCGGGAATCCGGTAAAACATCTCATCTTCGACATCGCTGCGGCCGGAAAAAGATCGTGAACGAACGGGACAAACGACGACTGACGAGAATCATTAAACGTGACAGATGAGCAACCCTTTCTCAAACTGGCGCAGATTTCAATGCCTCGTGCATACCTTCAGAAATTAGTCGAGTCCATGCCACGTCGTCTTGCGGCACTTCTGCGTGCTCGCGGGGGCCCTATACGATATTAGGCAGGTGTACCAGTTTCTTTGGCTCTTCAGTGTATAGTGCGAGGTCTTGTCAAGAATATCACAAAATGAACGTCACAGATAATTTTTTTCTACAGCGTGTTTTCGATAGATAGAAAATTACAATTATAAGTACTTAATGGTGAAATTTAGGTACGGAAGTTTGCATAAATAAGCTTCAAAGTTGCGGACAGAGGCAGGCGATATCTTCAACTTTAATGTTTCGCCACAAAACGGTAATGTCGTCGCTGAGATCCCCTTGGTTTTCACGCCGCATGGCTACAAAGATGTGGTTCTCGTAGAGCGTGCTCGCTGAAACGTCGCGTTGGTGTAGAAAGGAGGTCGGGAATGTGAAGGTTTCAGTCCAACTCCCTGTGTGACTCGATTCAAGAACAACAAGCCTCGACGAGTGGTTCGGTAACGACTCGTAACCAGGATTGCAGGCCGTCTTCAGCCTGTGTGTTCAATCGGGCGACGTAAATCACGAAGTTTGACTTTTATTTTTGGCTGTACTACTGCACGTAAGTCCATTGTCCTCGCGGAAAGTTGCAGTGAGGCATTTCATTCGCGTGCGATGTTGCCCCTCGCGGACTATGGAACGGTATTCAGTGTTCGGATTCCCGAAAATAGCATAATTCGAACTACTCAATATATTTTGATGGGGTTAGATTCATCAAAAAGGATGTTCGAATGCTGGTAAATTCCGTATACATAAATAATTGATACAGTCTATAATTTTCAATATAAAAATTGCTACCATTTTGCTAAGAAAAAAAAGGGGATATAAAACATGCAATTAGTAAATATTCCAACGCAGTGATTTTTAAATTAACNCATTTTGCTAAGAAAAAAAAGGGGATATAAAACATGCAATTAGTAAATATTCCAACGCAGTGATTTTTAAATTAACAAAATGATATTATGTGTGACTCTATGATATTGAAATTTACACATCTTGGTGTAAAAAGAAGCTCAGCAAAATATCCTAACATAAGCCATTAAAAATTTTAATTCCGTAAAACTTGAGTTAAAAAAAAACTGTGTAAAGTAAATAAAACTTTATAGATTTTAGATTAATTATATTTACGAACTGTTTTTATGGTTNAAAAAAAAAACTGTGTAAAGTAAATAAAACTTTATAGATTTTAGATTAATTATATTTACGAACTGTTTTTATGGTTTCAATATGTTGTTATAAAAAAACCAATCTACGTTTTACTCGAAAACTACGCATTCCATCAACTATTGTTATGTGATTTGGTTTTGTTAATTCAAATATAATCGTGATATGTCGGAATTTTACCGACAAACTTAATGAGGCGATTTCTAATGGAAAATGAAGTGGGAAATATACAGGACACTTTTAACCTTAACTTAATATTAAAAGAGATGCAAGACCTTGAAAATCGAGTTTTTAAACTATATTTCTACAAAATATCGGAAACTAAGTGGCATTAAATTTACAATTCCCCAAACATTTATTTAACGGTCTTTCAACTTCTCTCATAAACACCACCCCGTAATAAAAATAATAGGGGGGCCCACCCTCTTAATGAAGACATATTTTGTACCACCAGGAATTATGGACATTTTATGCTAGGCTATTAAGCCTGATAACCTAATTAATAAGAATGATCCTCTAGTTTCAGCTGCCCAGGACCCACGGTTTTCGTGTGAAACGCGCACAAATCCTAGTCTATAGTGATACAGTGGCGCTAGCACGTGTGCAATACTTCCTAAGTGCATATATGGCAAGCCGCAATTCCCACTGCACAGACTATGATAGACATTTCTAACACTTACTACAAACATGCGCCATACAATAACAGGCTTGCAGCACTGAAACTGCTTGCTTGTTTCTGGCGACAGTCGGTGTATTACTCCTTGCAAGAAGAATTGGTATCGCCCGAGCACCTACAGCTGCACAGCTGCCGCCAAAGATTTTTCCTCAGCTATAATAATTTTGAGAGTTATGGTTACCCTCTAAATTATTTTGCACTACGGAGTATTCTCACAAAACAATTTCAGTTTGAAGTATCAGTATGACGATACACACACACACACCCACACACACACGTGTGTGTGTGTGTGTGTGGGTATTTGGTTTCTATGTAACTTGGAATTGAATAATTTTAAAACGTTTACCAACTATCATAAGTTTCTTTGTATATTACTTGGAACGTATTTGCAATCAGTTTTGGTTAAAAGTTATATATTCATCAGCTAAAGAATCAAAAAAATTTTATTCTCTGAAGGAATTTAGTATTTAGATATGTGCAGTATTTTCCTGAAGCATTTTATAAATGTGGTTCAAGTAAGTCCGCCTGCCGAACATATTACATAATGTTTTCTGCTTTATGTGTGTTTCCGTTTCTTGTTTACGTGCCAATATATCCTACAACTGAATAGGAAATGTTTAACAAAAAAAGTTATAATAAAAGATAGCATTTTTTTTTATATAAAATCCTAAGCGATGTAAGAAGCTGAGTATTTGTTTCCTGGAATACCAAAATTTTAATGCTAAGTACATCCGTTATTTTTTTTTATTTTTCTGTTTCAGAAGGTACTTTGAGTAAGTTCTCTTTCGCAAGGGAAATATTGGGGATAAAAAGTTACCCATCCATTTCAAGGTGTAACCAGGCGTAAAATGCCAAGAACGCGTTTTATTTATTTGCCGTACATAAGCCTATTTCACGCTAAAATAAAATTTCAATCTACAAGCTATTTTCAGAAGCAAATAAGAATAAAAAGCTCAGGCGCGAAATTTTTACCTTACTTACTACTCGATATAATAATGTTCTAAAAAATACTCTGGACTTTCTTGTTTAACCGTTTTATTGATTTTATGGATACAAAGAGAAGCTTGCAAAAAAATAGCTAAAAAAATTTAATGGAAACCTGACCTGAGAGCTTAAAGAACAGCACAGTTTATTACGAAAACTTACTTCATGGTATTTATTCAACATTCGTTTCCATTTACCACAGTATTGAAAAATTACTCTCTTCTTTTTACAAGTTCGTAGTTTTCTTCCCTCAATTTAGTTTGTTATAGGAATTAATTTGTGCTCTTGCACTCCAGTTTCACTTAATTGGGTTTATCTAAACCCGCCCTGTATGCCGGAAGTCTAGTCGGGGTGAGTGAGTGAACTTCACAAACTTAATAAGACTTTAATAATAATTTCATTTATTCACATATTTTCAGTGCCCCCGAACAGCTGTAGGCCTCGGTTGAGGTACACTTATAAATAAAACAGNTTTCATTTATTCACATATTTTCAGTGCCCCCGAACAGCTGTAGGCCTCGGTTGAGGTACACTTATAAATAAAACAGCACATAGATTGTATAACGAGTGACAATAAAACAAACAAAAATTATACAAATACAAACAAAAAAAATATTAATAAAATAAAAGAACCACCACCATATAAAATAAAGAACAAGCATGAAATATGAACGTTAACATACAAATACATGGACAAGACAAAAATGTGGCACATCTACTACAAAAGTACTACTAACATAAATAAATATAATGTAGCAGTGCAATTTNAGACAAGACAAAAATGTGGCACATCTACTACAAAAGTACTACTAACATAAATAAATATAATGTAGCAGTGCAATTTTAATTTCCTCAACTTGACACCTAACGATGGCAAACATGTATTTTAAGGCTTGGCCGGTTACCGCCCCAAGTTAACTCCGTAGTGACGTCGCCCAAGGAGGTCCCCTGTATACTCATGCCGCTTACACAATCAAATATTTTTATAGGTTGTACACTCTCCCTGTTTTTGTATAAGTACTCTTACATTCGTCCACGAGAAGTCCTCTGAGCGTCCTCTCTTCTGGACGTAAGACGCGGATATTAAAACCATAGATCAAAGATGAAGTAGATAAGTTTTCGTCCTGTATACATGCCATTGAAACTGACTTGCGAACTGCCTACAGATCTACGAAATTCAAGCGTTTCGATATTTACGGGTCGTTTACTTACATATTTATTTCCAATAGGCTTATCCTTGTATAAGAGAAATGAACTGACTTGAATATGTTCCAAATGCATTTAAACCGTGTTAAATAAAGTGTGCCAACATAAAAAAACGTATTCGTATAAAAAAACGTTTGTTAACCTTAATAACGTGGTCTGGGCAGTTATAGTAGGGGAAATAAAAAGCCTTTCCAACAACTCTGAAGTTGGTTACTTAGCAGCCAGCATGCACTCTTGACGCTCCCCGCGTCCATGCATTTTTGGCCGTCAGAACACACGCGCTAGCGAAGCCTGCCGGCGGTCTACACCAATAAATATTAAGGGTGGAGAACGTGTCCAAATAAAGGATCCCGCGCCTCACAGCTGCAAAGACGGGCCACCCAAGTTTTCTGCACGTGCAGGCGGCATCCGGAGGCAACGGAAGCCACCAGGGCACGAACACAGCTACACTGGGCAGCCGCCCCAAGATACGCCGAGGTCCCACGACCCCGGGCTTCACCGCAATAAAACCCTGAGAGCTTTTGGGGCGGGCGTGCGGAGAGAATAGCGGCAAGGCAGGATGACCACACATACGCCAAGCCAAGAGGCCACCCAAATATTTCCGCACGCACAGGACGAAGTGCTTAAACTTGTAAACCAGGATTGAGGGGCAACACCGGACCCACGCGCGCCGGAGGGCCGCACACGTTGTTTTATAACCCAGAAGGGACGCGGCCATCGGGCGGCCACCTGCAGAAATAACACGAGTTCAATATGGCGATGGGAGCCTACAAAAACGACGAGAGAGAGGAAGGGGAAGTCAGTGAGGCGCTAGCCGTGAGACAGTTCAGTGCGGCGCTAGCCGTGAGACAGTTGAGTGAGGCGCGAGTAGTGAAACGACATAGTTGGTCGGAGGTCCGTCCGAGAGACGTCCGGTGTTCGGAGCCGGACGACGGGAGTTTGCCACGAGCAGTCAGTGGGAAACATAAACCAATCCAGCAGGGAATCAATCAGCCGCAGTAACGAGCCGAAAGTGACACGGGAGTACGGTACTGCCACCCCGGGATGCGCAGATAGGCGGTCACTACATTAAGGGGTCCGCCAGATCCGGACGCGAGTCAACCAGCCAGTTTACCGCAGAAGCCAGTCAGTCCAAGCAGTTGCAACGCACCGAGGAGGGGAGGATCGAGTGGTGAGCTTCGCCGGAAGGCCACGTCGAGCTAGTGGGAATGTCCAGCCGGGACGTGGTAGGGCAAGGAACAAGCCGTTACTGCCCTACATCGAGAACGGGAGCGAGGGACGAGCCCGACCGAAGGGCGTCCGCTCAAGGAGAAGCCAGCCGCGTGCAACAGACCAATGACAGAGGCCGACAAACGGGATGTAAGGTGGGAAGCATCCGAGAAAACCCATGCACAACGCCGACGGGAACCGAGGAGGGCGGAACGAGTCCGCGAGGAGACGACCACGGCAGCCGGCCGTCATCAGACGCAGAGTCCTGCCAGTTCCCGCTCACCAGACCTCAACTGCAGGACCAGCTACCAGCACAACAGGACAGATAAGTACAGTCATCCAGCGTGTGTGAAGAGTACTACCCCCCTACACCCCCCCCCCTTTGTATAAACGGGAAGGAGTTGTCTCTAGAGCTCGTGAGTGAATTATAACTTGTCAAGGAATAATAAAACTAGATTGTTTTTTTTGAACTCCAATCGCCCTGTGTTTACTTCAGTAGGAAATTGGACCTTTAGAGAACAGTGTCAATCACCTTCCTCCAAAACCACAGCTCTGGGAGTTCTCACTCTCTACTATGTGGAGTGCAGTTCCAGAAATTGCCTAATCCAAAATCCATGAAAACTTTGTTAACCATGGTTTTAAATTCTCCTTCCCTATTGGCATATCTCGTACTCCCATCGCAAACTGCATTCAAGAAACAGTGCCTTACCAGAGTTTGCCTAATCCATCCTTGTGTACGTTCCAAACCAGTTCTTATCCATGTAGTAAAGTTGTAATCAAAACTTGCATTGTCGAGTTATTTTTTGTTCGTATTTTCCAAGGGTGTTGTCAAATTTAGCTTTATCCACAATGAGTAATTTTATTCTTCTGGTTTTATTAACAACAGGAGAGAGTAATTTAGTTCGATTATTGCCTTTGTTAGCAATAAGTTACTGCGTTAATTTGGATCAGATGCTTGTACTCTTTGTTTAAAGCTTACAGTTGTAGTGATATGAAATGTAACGACGTGCTTTATTATACTGAAAATATGGATGAAGTAACTCGACCTGCCCTTCTTGTAGATAATGTTGAAGATACGAGACACAGTCGTGAGAGACCTAGGTGTAAAGAATACTGCAAAAAGACCAGAGAGAAAAAAACAAATGTAAGTTGGAAAATTATAGTCCTACTTTTACGTTATCATTGTCATGGTTGTATTTAAATGCCATGACACATTCTTGCCATCAAATGAAATGAAATACTTTGTTTTATGTCGCAGGCACTCTTCAGCAAGGACATCAAGATTCCCACTGCCCTGTAATCATACAAACGGCAAAACATATCAACGTGACAAATTAAACATGCAATACGTTGGTATGTTTTATCTAGAATATTTTCCTTTACATATTTTTGTAAAATTTTGTCACCGTCAAGCCTTGATAATAAATCTTTCTTGTATCTATATGCAATATCATATTTGCGAACTCCAACTAGTTTAATTTCATGTTCACACCATTCCAATCGTCCACTTAATTTCGCAGTACGAACACGGCGAATGTAACCAGGAAGATACATTTCTGGCAAATTCAAGTTGTTTAAAGCCAGACTAATTATTCCTTTTCCATTATATTCCAAATTCCAAACGAAATTGTAATAACATTTAATACTACTATTCAAGTAATAAATTCATTTTGGTTATTATTAACGACGAAATTAGTGACCTTACTAATCAACATTTTCGTAATGCTTATTTGTTTACTGTGATACTCGTTACTTCCTGCATTTGAGACTGTCGCTGAACATATTTTTCAGCAGTCGAGAATTTTCCTCCTGAAGATCTCAGAACTGGTTGTGAAAGGGCAAATCTCATCGTCAATGAGCTCATACGGAACATTGCCAGTCCTTTATTCTGAAAGACGTTTTAGAGGAACAGTGTGAATTGGTTTATATACATGGATTTTTAACCCTGAAAATATCTTAAAAGATTTAAGATCAATTCGGTGTGGAGATCGCTGACTATGTTATCTGATCCAAGATATATAAAATAAAATGTTCGGGAAATTTACAAAATTAAAGACAAACTAAAAACCTTATTATTATTTAATCACTATGTTTTCTTCGTCCCTATATAAAGTACAATAAAGCCATTATCTTGGATAGAATATGTGTATTTATTGTGTGTGTTTTGTTACATGTAGCTTATAACAACGTAAGCTGAAAAGTCTTGGTGATTCATTAGCAATTGAAAGGTCCAAGAAATAAAACAACGCCCAAACAGGTTCTACAATGAAATATACGATAAAATTATGTGCATTTTTTTTAAAAGCTTCTATATTTTGGGAACGTTAGCAAAATTAACAGAAAAGAGCATTCCAGTGATTGCAAAGGAAAAAAGTGGAGAAAAGTATATGCAGAAGCTGAGAATGTATTTTCAAATGATTATAAGCCAATACTATAAAGGAAATAATAATACAAATGTATATAACGGGTTTTTACAGATTGACAATGAAAATAATGCTTACCGATGATAGAGGAAATTAAAAATAATAACCTATTTCCGTTGTCCAAGCAGAATGATTTAATACATTCCCGGACCATAGGAAACAATTTGCCATACAGATGACTGTAGCGATTTCTGCTGCCAACTGCTTCCGCAATTTAACAGTTTTCTCTCTTCTCCCGGTCAGTGTCACCAACCTCCATCGGCCTATCATCAAATATCACATCCATAATCATCATGCCATCAGTCACAACTTCATATCAGGAAACTTGACAACATAGAAACTCGCACTGCTCTTTTGCCTCTACTCTTCGAGCTCCACACAGGTTAAGAAAAGACTCACGAAGGGATGCCTACAGGGCTCGGTCCTTGGCCCGATCCTGGGGAATGTCTTGTTTGATGGGTTCTTGGAGCTGGGACTCCCTCCGGGGTGCACTGTATTTGGATATGCGGACGATGGCCTTGTTATAATAACAGGAAACGCAAGAAGCGTGCTGGAGGAGAAGGCAGCAGAGATCATGGAAAAAAATCTGCAAATGGGCGGTTTCAACAAAACTGAAATTCTCGACAGAGAAGACGAAATCCATGATGTTAAAAGGAAAACTTATAAGGCCGCCAACAGTGCGCTTCGGGAGTGCCTCGGTTCAGAATGTACATGAAATCAAGTACCTGGGAGTCATTATGGATGACAAAATTAGTTTCCTCAATCATGTGGAATATGTATCAAGGAAAGCAATAGTAGTTTTCCAAAAACTAAAGAGAATTGGGAATACTAGCTGGGGTATAAGTTATCAGACACTTATAGTAATTCACCGAGCAGTATTTGAGGCCATAATCACTTATGGTGCAGTGATGTGGTTCCACAGAGTGGAATTATCGTGGCATACGAGGAAACTCATCAGTGCTCAAAGAGCAGCTCTGCTTACCGTTGCAAAGACTTACAGAACAGTACCAAATGAGTCGCTCCCGGTCTTGGTAGGTGTTCTACTAATAGACCTACTTGTGAGAAGCAGAGGAATAGAAGTGGAGAGAGCGCGAAGAGGAGAGCTGACCAAGGAAATGAAGGCTGAGATCATGGAAGAGACCTTGGACCGGTGGCAAGAAAGATGGGATACGTCAGAAAAGGGAAGACATACATACGATCTAGTGAGTGATGTAAGATCTCGGCTGAAATGCAAATGGATATGTATCAACCATTACAGCACACAATTGTACACCGGCCATTCAAGGCAAAACTACACAGCCTCCGATTGGTGCAATCTCCTCTCTGCACGTCTGCGGGGAGGATGACACAGTCCAGCATGTCATCATGTACTGTCTGAAAACGGAAGATCTCCGAAGCTGGCTGCAAGAGAAATTGGAAGAAAAGGGCATTCACATGGAATTGGAAAACGTTATGGGAAATAATGTTCTCAACAAGATCTGGAATGAATTTGCCACCAAAGTCGGAAGAAGGCTGGAGGATTTCAACAAGTGGCAAGGAGAACAAATTTCTGATGACCCATGAAGGGGTGCTCAGGTAAAGGCTTTCAAAGAGGAAGTCGGGGTACCTCAGATTGGCGAGGAGGACAGGTTTTTAAAACTAGAAAACCGGTAGAATACCGAGTTACGGCAAAATGAACAGTGAATGGCCCGAAGAAAACAAGAGGAGAAAGTGCCGTGCACTGTCTTACTCATGAGAGTACAGTTGCAGTGCGGGAGGATGGAGGGTGTGCTGGCCTTCGGGCCTTAAAAACCTGCCCTTTGGCTCAAGATACTGAAACATCTGACTCAGATATAAGGGACAGTTCAAAATAATATTGTTTCTGCGAGAGTTGGTCTATCTTCTATCTGCAGGAGGGGGGAGGAGTGTTAAATAGAGAGTTTGATTTAAGTTAGAAAATAATTTCATATAACGACTTACGTAAAGTGGCTTAATGATACATACTTCTATTTCTACAATTTACATTAAGATAAGCTCGTGTTAATGAACAATTTCTTCAGATTGAAGCATAAAATATTCATAATATATTTGTTTTGCCTCATGATCAAAGACAATCTTTCTTCTGATTCAAGTATCTCTCATAGGAGTCTAATTTTTTAATTTAGCTGTTGAGTCCAGTTAAAAGCTGTTTAAATTAATGTTTTATACACATGTGCATGTTTATAAAATTATGAAAAAAAAACTTTACTATCCAGTGATAAATAGTTAAAAAATTATGAAATTTTTTTTTCAAAAGTATTGCTAAAATTGGAGGATGAACCCGTAAACTTATTTTCTTAATTCTACGTCTATTTCTTTCCCTTGGAGACAGCGTCTTCAAAAGTAGATCATCTTCCACATTCGTGTTTGCTGGAAGACCTTGAATTCTCCTTGGCAGATAATCCTCTTTGCTCTCATATAACACCTGTTAGAATTTTTTCAGCGTTACAGGCGATTATGAGTAGCGCTACTGATGAGCCACTAATCAGTGTTACTGTGTGTCAATGTTAGGATAAAGAAACTATAAAATAGCTTGGCGCAACGTATTTCCATATGTATATACATACAATTTGCATGTTTGTATATATATTTATTTATTTAATTACTTATATTCGTAGTTAGAATCTCAGATAGTCGTATTACTCAGCAGTATCTAAGTTGTGCGCAAGGCGCATATACGTCTCTTTCATGCAAAGGCGCAAGAGAAAAATGGTTAAGCTTGTACTAAACTTGCAACTGATAAGCCTGCTGCGTCATAGATAACACGATAGCAGCTCTGGGATGTGAAATCCCGGCAAGGAGATAAGCTAAACAAACAACAGAAAACAACTCCCAGGTACAGTATGTTATCTCCAATGTTAAATGTACACTGGGAAAGAGGCTAACCGCGTAGCACCCTAAGTAATGCTAGTAGCGTGCAACACAGTGCAACAGACAGGTGTAACGTGTATTATGTCCATAACCCTGAAAGATAAAATGAGAACCACTGAACCGATTTCAATCAAACAATATTTATTGACATTTATCTACTACATTCTAGTTGAATCATGCTGATAATACCTACGTTCTGGAAAAAAAGTGATGCTACAATTGACTTCAAAGTAATTGGAATTTTAGTTACTTTGAGCCCTTTGAATGGCAGATATGTAGAGAGCATTGCGAGCAACTAAGGTTCTTATGCGTTGTAAATGAGTTTTAAATATCGTATGTTTGCGTCTGTGATGTGTGTGCTTTTGTAAGTAACTGTGTCCATTAATATTGGTTTTTAGTTGTACAGTTTTCGGATATTAGGTTTAACCTTTTAATGTTTAACTTGTCAGTATTTAGTTTGGGACTGTATAGAGCAAAAAGTGGCAAGGCAGGATGCTTTGCCTCGAATATAAAAGAGTAAAGGGTAAAATTAAAATATTTCACGTTCCTCGTTACGCGGACACTTTACAATTACAACAGACTCCGAATCACGAATGCAAATCGCGCCGAGGGCCTCCATTCGCAACACGAGTGTCGCAGAGCACTGGTGCCCCCCATGTTTCAAGAACTGTCACTCCCTCCTTTTTTTTCAACGACATGTATTTTTTTTTATTATTGGAAGGCCGCGGTAACGCCGGTGATCCAGGGGAAGATTATTCTGCCGCTTAAAAAAAAAAAGATGCTCAGCTTACAAGAGGCAGTGCGTGCGTCGCCGCAGTCCCGGGCTGTTCATTCCGGACGCCCGCCCCTCCTTTGTCCGCGGCCTGAGAAGTCAGCACAATAATTATTAATCCTGTGCGCCTCTCATTTACCGATCCTTAATTACTGCAAACATGCGCATTAGCACGGCGGCCCGGGGGCGCCGCGGCGTCTGGCGTCCCTTTGATCTTCCGCAGCGAGGCGCTCTCTCGCAAAAATGCCCGATCCATAAACATGAATACTCACCCCCAACACACCCCCGCCCATGCCACGGCTGGCTTCTCTTTGGCTCCTGTGTGCGCGCTCTCTCGGGAAAGGAAAAAAATAATAGTAGTAAAGAAGGTAGGGAGAGGTAGGAACACGGCCCAAACAGGAGACACTTTTAATACGCGTCCTCTGACAGGAATGTTTTCGCTCCGGCGTTGGCGAGCGTGCTGGTTGGCTCCGGGGGAAACAGTGACGTGCCTAATGAGCGCTTAGCCCGAGGGCGGCTGTGGGCCCTTCAAGTGACTCCCGCCGGGGCCCGTCTGCCTGCTTCCTTTCATCGCTAATCCGTCCAGAAGCAGTGCACGCTATTGTGTTCGTAACGCGCGGGATGGTTGTATCTCGCCGATGCTGTGCCCTGCGAGGCTCGGCGCGCAACGATACACACAGTCGAACCACGTTATCACGACCACCTGCTGTTATCCAGAGTAACCGCCCTTCGCAGCACGGACAGCAGCTAGACGAGCTGGCAGTGACTCAGTCAGGTGCTGATGTGTATCCACGGGTATCTGGAGCCATGCTGTCTGCAGTGTGTCCCACAACTGTTGAAGGCTGCGTGGCGGAGGAGACAGACGCCGAACACGACGATCGAGGTGGTCCCACAGATGTTGAGTTGGATTGAGATCGGGGCTGTTTGGGGTCCAGGGAAGAACTTTTAAGTCTTGATCGTGCTCTTCCAGCCAAGTGCGGACACTTCTAGCCATGTGGCAAGGCGCATTATCGTGCTGGAAGATCCCACCCTCCCGAGGAAAGACAATCTTCATATACGGGTGGACGTGATCGCCGAGGATGGATTCATAACCAAATAGACCAAGAGTGCCTTCCACACGGATGATGGTACCTAGAGAATACCACGAGGACATTCCCCAGACCATAACACTGCCCCCATCGCCTTGTGTTCGTCCAGCAATGGATGCAGAGTGTCGGTTCTTCGACGTTTCTCGCCGGACACGCTGACGTCCGTCCGTTGTATGCAGCTGAAAAACTAACTACAAGAAAAATGTATTATCCTGTACAAACAAAATTTTTTTTAATAACATTTTTTTCATTATATGATGGTTTTATTTTTAAGATTATTACTTACCCATAACTGTATGCCTACATCCTGGTCTGAGGTCTAGTATACATGCCCAGGCGTATACTGTTTCTAATTTATACTAATAAAAAATTCAGAGCACTGGTTGTAGTGATAAAAAAACAATGAAAAGTTATTTTCAGTGCCTTGTCAACATTCCTGCTGCATGAGTTAATTAACACACACCTCTCAAATAGACATACCCATGCCCATTACATTTGGGAAAATAATAATTTCCATATACCTTTTATGTATATATCATTTAAACCTGTTCTGGCACCACCCATGTCACATCTAGAAACAACATGCTGAGGTGGAATGACAGAGCATGATAGGCATAATGACAGAGCATGAAATGTGTAATGACATAGTATGAAGTGTCATGACAGGGAAATGAACTAGAATATTCTTGAATCAAGGTCAAGCTATTTTTGGACTGGGTAACTCATAACATTTTGGGTAAGGAAACCTTTTGCGGGAAATTTTGAGGGAAATTCTAGGAATTTTAAGTGTTTTTTTGGGGTAAACGGGAAAATTCGAGGTCAAGGTCAGGGTCAAAGGTCAAGGTCAAAGGTAAAGGTCAAATATCACATCTGGTCCTCTGCCAGATGCCACTACTGGTCCACTGCCAGATGCCATAAGTTCCTACCCTCCTACTCCCCACTCCCCTGATCCAGAACTCTAATTTTCTGTCTACTTATATTTTATTTCCTTGTTATTTTATTTCATAGTATTACATTCACGTTTGCATTTAATTAAATGCTTTATGATTAAAGTTTAGGAAATTAACCAACTAAGAGAGATACAGTGACTTCGTTAAAATAAAAATAAATGTTTTAGCAATGTAGCTGTTGGTTACAAAATAAGTTCTGAAAAATGTTATCAAATAGGTTATATTTTCTCGATCATTCAAGGCTGCAATTAGCCACGTCCACACGAAAATTTTATTATATTTCAGTACAGCTCTCTTTAAGGCATTCTTAATTTAATGTATATGTGCACTGCCGCATAACGAAAACAGCGCACCACAAAGGAACCATGCGGCAGCCATGAAACGATGTAAATAGCGAAAATTTGCACTGGTATAAACAAGATCCCATGTTGGTGCGTTTGCATTTGACCGAACACCCGGCAGTGGCGACCACCTGTCCTAGACACTTGGTGTGTAGTCGAAGCCTCATGAACGCGAGAAACACCAGACGATAACAAGAAAGCGTACGCAATGAAGAAGAATGCCCGGAAGACGCCAAAGACGGACTTATCATGTCGTGCTCATAGTCGAGCCGGAAGACCTCAGGATGGTCGCACCACCGTGTGGCCTGGCATTAACAGGCTCGCGAAAGTAAGTTATCTCTAAGTGTATTAAACAGTAATCATACGGCCACTGTAAATGATAACGCGCTATGTTTAGCTTTATATACAAAGAATTAACTGGGGGAAGCAGGGTAAGGTATGTATGTAGCGTGTCATTCAGCCAGCAGAACACCACTCGTGAAACCATGCAACTACCAACAACTGCGCGTTATTCAACATGCTGGGTGATATTCTGCTGAGTTTCTCTCAGACTAATCAAAATACCAGACGACAAACCTACGTGCTTAATGATGTTAAACTTTTAATCCTTACTGAGGTAATAAGCAGGCTATATCACGTAAAACCTTATATCATTACCGCATTTATTAGTTATTGACGGAACTACTAGCCATGAACTACGATTATTAAACGTATATAACCCGACGTAAAATCTACCACAAGTAAATTTCCCAAAATCGTACATAAGACACAACACTGCGCCATTTGCATTTACCAGCCACTAGCTTGGAAAAACAGTGTCTTAATTTTTTTTTCTTTGAATATCTCGTTAGCGGTTTGATTAGCCTCAAACTTTCGTTACAGACAGAAAGATCGCTGCTAATGAGAACAGTAGGTACTATTTAATTCTGAGCCGTGGAATAGGAAATATATAAAGTTCTAGCGTAAAATTTTCAAAATCATTGATAGCTATGCAGTACAGTAGAAAAACTTATGTAAATAATATGACTGACTTCACCTGAGTCACTGGCATGTAAACACGATAACAAATTTGGTCATGACTCGGTAGTTCGAGCCAATAATCTGTGAGTAGCTATACTAAACGTCAGTTTACGGAATAATACGAGTATGGCGAATGCGCCAAGAGAAGAGATCACGCTCGTAACAGCGAGGTCGTGAGAGGCTCTGGGGGTGAAGCGAGGTGAGTATGTTGCAGCGCCGGAATGCAAGGGCGGGGGGGAACGGGAGCGCTCCGAGAAAACTTGCCGGCTAATGGCAACGTCCGCCACGTTTCCCCGCGTACGAAAATCCGGGCGTGACCTCGCAGGGGAATCGAACCCGGATCATTGTGGTAGTAGGTCGGTGCGTTCTCCACATACACACCGTGGTTTCGTACATGGTAGTAATTTTACAAGTGTGACTCACTGCTGTGGAAACTGTATTACATAAACCTGTGTGTTGGGAACACCTATACCAACATTTTAGTACTCATAGTCTTACGACGTACGCAGATGACTCGACCAGGTAAGTTATTGTACAGTGATACAGAAAGTTAATCAGGCAGCAGGCGCAGTTCTCTATGCATCAAAACCACCTATCCATTTGGCTGTTGATAGCATGCAGCGAGAAATATTTTTCTACCCTGAGCTGTGGTTAAAAACATGCAATCGCCGCGTTATTTTCCAACAAATTGTACTTCAAACACTCGTACGTTTGTACCGTTTCTGCGATTTAACCACAGTTTCGTTGGCACGTTCGGTATAGGAGACTGAACCCGGTAGGAAAACAATAACTACGAAAGAGTCGAATAACTTACAACTATGTGTTCAGATAAACGGTGTTCCACCAGAGCCAGCCAATAAACAAACGACACTGACTCGAGTATATAGGCCTAGAACAATGTGACATCTAACATGCTACTGGAAAATAAATGCTAATTTCGGAGACCTCTAGCCTCGGCACATGTTCCAATCTCTCGATTGGCAGCTGGTATTTTTTTACTGGCTTCAAATAATATAAGGCATGCCAAATAAACTACAGTTCAGTGACTGAAACTACTATAATTTGGATTCTATAGTTTGAATTCTAGCCCGGAAGAGAACGGATCCGAGAAATGCTTCTGTCTCTACCAAAATATTTTACGACCTGGTTACTTAACTGAAGCTATTTTTATATAAAATTATCTCGTGTTTCCTTATGGCGTTTTTTGGTTCTGAAGGAAATATGTTCACGGTGTGCCATCCGGTGCTGGAATGATAAGTCAATGATAAACTGCTACATGATAGTAGCGTATATTCTAGAATTTGATGTGTACATTGTAACGAGCGTGCAAACCGTTTTTCGGATGTGTTAAACCCAAACAAGGACGACTGCAGCGTTCATGGCGCCGGCGTCGCAAACCAAAGCCGCGCAAGACGATTGCTCGCAGAGGCGCGGAGTGATTCTGGAATCGCATCGCGAGTGCTGCAGGATTCATTCACTCGCTCTCCGTCTCTTATTGGACTTGCAATTTTGTTCCCGGCCACCTCTCTTTATCCCTCCGTCTCCTCCGTCGCGACTTCTA
>NQII01000543.1:364913-386068 GCA_002778355.1 Clitarchus hookeri | reverse complement strand
GCCAAGAAGAAAAGACGACAAAAGATTAACCCCGGTAGGCGCCGAGACTCCAGATGAATGCGACACCGACTGCGCCCGGGGCAAGAAGGGCACAAAGCTATTTAGCGATGGTGTAGATGAGTACGAAGTGCGTCGCTTGTTGGATGCCGTTATCTGTAAGTAACGTGGACCGGCACACGCAGAGTGAAGATTTACACCATCTGCGTAGCAACTACTGGTGTTTTTATTATTAAATTATTACCGATCAACTCATTCACACATATATAAAATTTTAATTTTAGAAGTTACAAGGAACAATTTTTTTTTGTTAGGAAGTGTACTATAGTCTATTTTCGGTTTATTGACACTTTTAGGATCAAACCTTTAAAAAATCACACCATGTATGCCGTGCTTGAATATTTCCTAAGTATGTCTCTTATCACAAGCGTTTTATACTCGTGTTAACATAAATGCATCTTATTTTCGGGTAAACCGAACTTCTATTTATATTCAATTAATAAAAAATAACATTTAATTTAGTTAAATAGTTCTTATGCAGAATATTATTAGACTGAGTGCGCACGAATGGGATGCGTTGTCCCTTTGGTGTAATTTTCTAGATTNTTTTTTTTTTTTTTTTTTTTTAGCTTTAGTTCATGAGGCGGAGGGATCTACTGAAAGTAGAACTTTAGCAGGGCTTCATAAAAGTTGGAAGTAATCGTGAATAGACTATGGTTTCAGTATAACGCTTTGTTATATGTCGGGACCAATCAGCTGCGTTATTGACATGTGTTATTGCATCAGCTGTTTATGTGACTACGGAATGTAGTCGCAACAACGAATGATGCCTCCTAATCTTATTGGATGCCGTTTCATAGTTCAGTCGTGGTTACTTCCAACTTTTCTGAAGCCCTGATGAAGACCTAGTACTTTCAGCACATTCCTCCGCTCCATGCAAACAAATTGTAACTACTTCTAGAAAATTGCACCAAAGGGACAATGCGCCGCATTCGTCCGCGCTCAGTTTAACAATATTTTGCATGAGAACTATTTCTTACCAGTCATTACCAAGGCACCTATTTCCACCTCTGTTTTTGTTTGTATTAATTAGAAGTGAAACATTATAATGTGTAGATAAAAGAAAATTAAAACATCCAGTTTAACCAAAAATAAAATGTGTAAAACTAACAGGTGTATAAAACTCTTGTAATGCGTTGCATAGGAAACAACCGAAAGCGTGGGAAGATACCACGAAGAGACTTCATATTGTGTACAGTGTACATAATTAAACTGCTTCCAGTGCGATGCCCAACATATAGGCCACCATGCCTGAAAGGTTTAATTCCTTCGCTTTATAGCAGTAGGTTGCTAAAGAGCGTGGCTTACGTGATAAATCAACTTCATTGTAAAAAATGTACAAGCACAGTTCTGGCCTGCCAGGGATTGTTCATACACCAAGTGCACAGTATTAAACGTGCGTTTGCCTCACCCATGGGACTGCAGTCGGATGTTCTACAAAACAATATAGTCTGAGTTAACTTATTTTCGGCGATGCCTTAGTCGGGACTCGAGCTCTGAGCTTTCTCGTAACGACGCGGTTCGCGACAGTTTTCGCCAAGGAGGCCCCGCTTGACTGAACTAGTCTACGTTTGTAGAAACTACTGTAGCGGTGCACGGATGTTGCTGGCTCCTGGGACATATGCATTCCTGCGTACACAGTTGATCGCCCGTCTGACTATAACGCAAGAAGTGGACGGGTTGAGTATTCGTGTCTTCCGAAAAAAAAAAAAAATGTAATTGATTATTAACACATTACTTAATCTCGTATCAGGTGTTACAACAGAGGGATTTTTTTTGTGGGACAAGTACTTACGAGGTTCTAATATACTCCATTCATATAAGTACACCTAATTTTTTAAGTTCTAGAAAATTAGCGTGGCTACGTTGTAACCTTCCGCCACAGCTGTTCTGTCAATAATGAAAACAATGTCTGTAAATA
Source organism: Clitarchus hookeri (assembly GCA_002778355.1). NCBI lineage: Eukaryota > Metazoa > Arthropoda > Insecta > Phasmatodea > Phasmatidae > Clitarchus > Clitarchus hookeri. Next base: position 384,090 of record NQII01000543.1, on the reverse strand, counting down.
AATGCTATGATCAATGTAGGTTACCGTCAGACTGCTGGCGCTCTGTTTATTTTATAGCTGGTGAAGGTGTTTGGAAAAGGGGGGAGGGGGGTGAGACTTTAGTTTAACGTATTTCATAAGACGTATTTTTCTGCAGCTCTTCTTACGAGACGGTATCATTTTGAATGACATATTGTTTTGATGGAATAGAGTAAAATTTTGCTCATATGGAAGTAACATTCAAACTATTACAACCGCCCAGAGTGTTGACGTCACCGAAAGGACAAAACGCATTTAATATTTTGCTCTTGGTACCGATGCGAGTAATGGACACATTTTGTACGTAAATATTTTTAGCTTAATAAAAGTTACACTCTTTTTATTTTCCATATAGTAAAGAAGTTTTTTTTTTTTTTTAAGGCCACGTACGTTTTAGACATTCTAATAACTGTTTTTTAGAAATACGTTATTTAAAAAATACACTGGCTTGCTGTTTGTAATTCCTGTTCACAACTCTTAAACGCATGTTTTTTCGCAAATCTTCGACACGTGTGTCTGCTGTAATTTAACAGATAGTGTACGTGAGTGTTCTTTGCCCAGCTTACACAGCAGAACGTATAAGGAGAAGGACAACCCAACATATATGTGATAACCATTAAAACTGACCAAATTTAATTTATGTAGCACCACCAGGCAGACTGGTCAAGCGGGGCTGTCATCGTTCCGAGAGGAATCTTCTGTGCGAAGTGCATATACATACACACACTAAGCCTACACTCGCGAAGTAGGATGCTACCTCTGTCTCACTCATACGTAGACTTAGCACTACTTACTGAACAACTATGAACTCAAAGCATTATAAAAATGGGGGACATAGTGTTACAGCCCTTGACTACAGTAGTTTGCCAGCTGTGAGAATACATTGCAAATACACTCCGAAACACATTTAACTGCGCACATAACAGTTAAATTTAGAAACTTATATCTACCACCTATTAATGTTTCCCTTTGAATATAAATTATCGCCTGGTAGTGACCCTAGCTAAACTGGTGGGCAAGTTAACTATACTTTCTCTGCAGTGTTTCAGGTATTTGCCAGAGGTTCGGAAAAGGAGGGAGAGATCTAGGTGTGCCAATTAACCCACCAGAGTAATGTTTTTCCCCTTACTCTGGTTAAGTCAGTGAGCTCCTCTCCGCTAATTTCTCACAATCTACTAATAAAGATCATGATTCCTCACCTCCCTTTCCCACAGTATTTTCCATTAATGCCTGTAATAAATTTTGGCATTTCTTTCTGGTGAAGGAGGTTTTTGCTGTGCCTGTGTGGGTTTTCCCTCGTCCCTTCTTAGTTGCAAGATTTATCTGTAGGTACACATATGGAGATATTCATGACCACAATCGCGCCATGGCTGCCCAATCCCCCTCTGGCGCGATACACGACTCATTGCATGAATGCGTTCCATGCAGACGTGTGAGGCTTAGCTCCGAGATGCACTTGGGTTCCGTCCCTACCTCGGACGTGCACTTGACATTTATATAAGGGTAGGTTTGGAAAACTCTCTAGGTCAGACTACGCCTCGTACAACGAGTGAAAGGACATTGACGCGCCCGTCTCGTGGTTGCATCGCACACCTGCTGGCGCGCAGGAAGACGCTGAATGAGAGACGTGTTGTGCCTTCCGAGAACATCTTGAGCATCGGTGTGGAACTCCAACTGTTTAATGGAGGACACAGTTGGGACTTACAGTTGTGGGAAGTGTTACGAGTTTCTTTCGTGGGGCGAAATCTATAGATGTCTAAGGATGAGGACTTACACGCATTTACGAGGGGAAAAAAAACTTGTGTTAACAATAGACTTCAATGCACGGTTAAGAAAGATATTCGCGGAATTAAAATACACTGGGTCTCAGACACGAACTTTAAGTGGAGTGAGAATTGAAATGTTCTAGGCAGAGGAGAACTTGGTGATAAGTGAGGTGAGTAGAGGATAGTGGTACAAGAGCTAGGAGCCTGCTCTTCGGCTCCGGCCGCCAGCATCTCGGATGACGTCTTACGAACTGCTCGTGACCTTGAATTGCTGCCATCGTGCTTTTGGCTGCAATTTTCTTTTTATCCGACATTTCGTTTTCGACAGTCATATTGTTTCCGGCCATCATCTTGTTTCCTAATGCATAAAAATTATCCCCGTTTTATCTACTCCTACTACTTTATCTATCCCACTACTCACATCACTTATCACCTTTACCATCATCGTTTAAAAACATCCTTACCAGCCATAAATAAATTATTTCCTGCGAGCTGAGATTTCGGGGTGATTGCGGAGCAGTGCGGATCAGTGTATGTGGTAAATTACGCGACTGTATTGGCCTAGAGACAATGCTGTCAATTGTAGTGTGTGTCTTCAAAATATCACCTTGAGTAAACTGATGTTCATAAGGTTATTGTTATGGGCTGTGATCAGGGCTTATCTGAGCGGCCTGCCTGATCACACATTCACATATTTATCCAGGTCACGGGCCGTCAGTGCTGAAATTAGTTACGAGATCGCAAACCACAGAACCCCCTCCACCGGCCAGTAAACGGGGACAACGTAGCCGATATAGGACAGTGTAGCCCGTGGGCGGTGTCTTTTGTCGTCGGGTCATTGGAACGAAGACCACTGAAGATGGGTGTGTCCGGGCGTCGACTTCCGCCATCTTAATCAGCCTCCAGAATCATGAACAAGGTGGGGACTCTTCAATTAGACTTTACTCAGAATGTGGCTGGTTAAATCTTTATAATTTAATATTAATTAATACTTGAGTATATATTTGTATAGCCCCCCACCCCCACGCATACTTCATAATGTTTATATTGAAATAATATTGTATAACCTTAATGTTAAATAAACCCCTTTTATATAGTGTTCATGACATAACTCTTATCAATAACTTGCATTGCTCCTATAGCCCCGTTAAGGTATGATGATGAACCATAAAACCATATCATAACAGTAAGCGTAGTCTCACCTTTATACAAATTTACAGTTTTGTTAAAATTCGCCGCGATGTGAAAACATTTCTATTTAAAAATATTCAAGTGCCTGCAACTTGTTGAGAAAATGTTTTATTTGCTAGAAGAAGGTAGCTCACACTAACATAAATTTAATTGAATATGCAAACCAATATTCCCACCGACCGACCATAATTAATACAATATCGACCAACCATACCATCTGAACTTACTATCCATCCAACGAAATGTTTCAACCATCACACCATCTCCACAGGCCATACTGCCATAAAATTGTTACTGTCAAACATATACCAACTAGCTATCCATTACACAATGTCATACCAATTACACGGACAGATCATAACATCAGTCACTACCCACAGTCACTGCCCATTAGACCGCATGAGCTATTCGAATCAAACCTTTTGTCGAACATTAAGTTAATACCAGCCATACCAACAATGCTACCATTCAGGCATTCCTGTAAAATATTCCGACAAAATATTCTGACAAGCCATTCTATCATGTAATACCTACAACATGGTCAAACCACATCATCAGTTCACTTAGAATATCCTCGCCAGCGAACCAACCATACCGAAATGTGATCTCAACAGGTCATACCCAACAAGTCATACCCAACAAGTCATATAAGTCATAGCGCAGAAAAATTTAATTACTGGGCTAAACATTCCAACCATCAATACTTATAGACAATATCATCATGCCACACTGTAAATTTGGACAAATCATCATATCAGTCAATAAAAATCATACTGCGATACTATACAGAGNAAGTCATACCCAACAAGTCATACCCAACAAGTCATATAAGTCATAGCACAGAAAAATTTAATTACTGGGCTAAACATTCCAACCATCAATACTTATAGACAATATCATCATGCCACACTGTAAATTTGGACAAATCATCATATCAGTCAATAAAAATCATACTGCGATACTATACAGAGTGATTCTAAAATCATGGGACAAACATTGAGGCGTGGTAGAGCTCACTAAAACAAACCATTATTGTATAGGAATATATGGGCGGGAGTGACGAATTGAGGGCGTGGTGGGCCAGTCCGATGGCCACCACGATCGCCAGATTTATCGAGTCTCGATTTGTTCCTATGGGGGCATTTGAAAGCCCTCATTTACGAGACTCCAGTTGATTCCATTGAAGACCTCGTCGCTCGACTATCCTGTGCGGCTGCACGCGTGCGTGAAATACCCGGCGTATTTGAATCTGTTCGCCAATCACTCCACCGACGCTACCAAGCTTGCATTATTGTCGGTGGTAGCAATTTTCAGCAATTATTATAAACATTGGTGTAAAAAGGCATTTAACGGCGACGTTGTAAATAAACACTGTGTTGCATTCATGTGTTATTTTTGTGTTTGTGCCTCAACGCGTCACTTCCGCTCATATATATCTTTACAATAATTGTTTGTTTTAGTGAGCTCTACCACNCCTTTACAATAATTGTTTGTTTTAGTGAGCTCTACCACCGTTCAATGTTTGTCCCATGATTTTAGAATCATCCTGTATTTTGACAGTTCTAATGAAGTAGCGCGAGGTTTGATCTGCTAATCTATCACTCCGCCTCAGCTGTTCTCACAAATGGAAGCTATATTTTTGTTACGTAGGCCCTAAGCTGCGGACAGTATCACGTTGCGAAGTTTTGTGTATAGCCTGAGGTATGAAATTGTCTGCCAATAGAGAAACTACTACTTTCACTGAGTGCATTTACAGAAATTATTTTCAAAATACTATGGTGAACTGAAATGAAGACAAAGTAAAGTGTGTTAAGTAAGTGTCAAATCAAAAGTCGCAACACCGGGCGAGGTGGCACAATGGTAAACACACTTAGTTCGAATTAGAAAAGAATCGGGTTCGACTCCTGGTCCTGCCAACCTGAATTTGGTTTGCAATGGTNAACACACTTAGTTCAAATTAGAAAAGAATCGGGTTCGACTCCTGGTCCTGCCAACCTGAATTTGGTTTGCAATGGTGGTCCGAAACCAATCCAGGGATCGCTGGATCCTTAATAAAGGCGTTGTTCGATTCCTTCCCTCATCCTGTAAAACACTTCTGCGAGCCTCACCAACTAATACTGGTGCTAGCATTTTAACACTTTTGCTACGACTAACGAACACGTTATTGCCAAACACACTGAGTTTATTGGTGACCACGAAGTCTTTTCATGGTTGCCACCAAATAATGAAATGACATAAATTTGTTGGTGCCACAAAATCTTTCGTGATGTCTATATTGACAAAAAATGTTGTAACTACCTAAGAATTTTGTTTTCCTTAGTCTCCACCAAACTGCCTCCACCCCCTTACTCCCTTGACCTCGAGGAGAAATTAAACAGGGTTTCCAGAACTCTTTCAGTTACCCGTCGACTCGATGCAGCAAGGCGAAGAGGCATTCTAACAGAATGCACGCAGTCGACAGGAGTTATCTAAGTGACCTTTAAACTAACTCGGCAATCTCATTTTATAACCCATCTACGACGCAGATTCTCCACGGAGCTATGTCGTCACGAGGACATGGCCCTGTGTTGCACGGAACGGCTCCTAGGAACCAGCTCAATTTCAGATTATTAATTCCCACCGCGCACATCCGCCTTTCAACTTCTTCCCCCTTTTCTTTCTGCTCTGGGAAATAAGGAAGGAAGAAAATTGCCGGCGCCAGTGTGCTGGTAATCGACTTCCGAGTTCCTCGCTGTCGGTGCGGCGTCTTTTCACGCTTGCGACTCGCACATGCAGCCCCCCCCNCCTGAACACAGAACCACACTGCTCGCGGGATTTAAGGTGGTGGCGCCCTCGCCAGATCGTGTTTATTTACATCTCTATAACCTACCGTTAAGATATCATATTAATATTCAAACATTGTCATTGCATACAGAACTGCTTTACAGAAATCCTGAAGCCAGGATTGATCGATTTCAGTCGTGTTTTCTCATGTGAGACTGAAACAGAATGAATAATGAATTAATCTTAATTGAGGTTACATATGCAGCGAAAACAACATGGGCAAAATATTGTAGACTTTATGCCATACGCTCCGATAGCCCTCGTTTTCAAATAATTGATCTGAAAAGTAAGCTACGGTAAAAATTAATTCAATATGGAAGGAATACTACCCCTAAAGGGAGTTGAAGAGTCTAAAGTTATTTCCTACATTTTAACATATTATGTTCCTTTTTAGTTGTGATACGAAATAATAGTGCGAAAAAAATTGTAACCATGGATGAGTATAACTTTCAAAATATGACTTTAACGACCTGGTGTAAATTTTAATTTGTGTGTATTTTCGTACAAATCTCTAAGTTATACTAAATTAATACCTTAGGATATTGCTCAAAAATAGGTAATTTTTCGTGTTATTAGAAAGTCATTGATATTGCCAGGAAATTTAATATGCTACGCAGTTCGCTCGTATTTGAGTTTTAACTTTTGAGATAAAATTTAAAGTGAAAAAAAGGAAAAAGCTAACATCCTAACTGCAAGTGCGACACGCCACTCCTGAAACTTCAAGATGCACTTGAGTGGAAACCAAACTCTGCGTTAAAATAACTGTTCGAAATTTGTACCTAAAAGCTGTTCTCGGAAAAGCGAGCCCCTTTGAAATGAACCTTGCAAAAACTGTCACCGCTCCTACCTTCGTACATTTTAACGGGCTCACCGACTGTAATGCGCCCACAGTTAAGTTGGCAACAGAGGCAGGAAAGTAGTTCCATGTCTTAACGTTGAATTAAAAGTGTTGGNTCAAGATGCACTTGAGTGGAAACCAAACTCTGCGTTAAAATAACTGTTCGAAATTTGTACCTAAAAGCTGTTCTCGTAAAAGCGAGCCCCTTTGAAATGAACCTTGCAAAAACTGTCACCGCTCCTATCTTCGTACATTTTAACGGGCTCACCGACTGGAATGCGCCCACAGTTAAGTTGGCAACAGAGGCAGGAAAGTAGTTCCATGTCTTAACGTTGAATTAAAAGTGTTTGGTAAACATTTGTGCATACTGAAATTATTTATTTTGCTTTCTGTTTTTTAATTGATATATGTGTAAGAATGAGCAGATTTGTAGAATATTAACTTTTCTAATAATTTTCACAGGTTCACTTGACCGGAGTATGAATAAAGTTATCAGGTCCATGGCGATGTGCAAACAAGTATATCTTTAGCAGGGCTTTCAGAATTGTTCAGATTACCGTTAACAGCCGATATCAATATTGTAAGTAAAAATGTTTATATTTAAGCTAAAAAAAACTGTACGAGTGTAATTTTTCAAATGATTACGTATTTTGATCGAGTTATTATCGATATCGTGTCACGAAACCATAAAATTTCCAGAAAATTCAAAAATAAAATAGGTTCTTGAACAGCCTTAAACCTGTAAAGCAGCGCATAAAAGCAAGTGATTACCACGTAGGCATCCATTTTGGGTACTCTTCTGTACACTAAAAAGTAAGGTGGGTACTATGCACAGCATATTCGCTAATGCCTGGAGTCCTCATGGGCCTTGCTAACTCGTATTGCTGAGACCACGATCTTAGGACAAGTCTTGCCACTGACGTGAAAAGTTGTCGCCCTTATTGACTGATTAAGTTCATGAAATAGAAATAGATCGCTGTTATCACAGTAGTGATCATTTTACGTGGTAGGTATAGGGGTGGTTACAGTATTTATTCTGAAATGTCCGTTTAAATTATTTGAGAATATCTATAAACTATTTGTGTTTGATACGCTATATTAATGCAATTTGGAAGATTAAGAGAAGCAGTTAAAAAGAGTATCTTTTTGACAACAGAGATGATGTAAATGTTACCAGGTAGGCCTCGTAGAGTGAACACGGGGTGCAGTGATCACGCTAACTGCTCGAAACCAGTTTCCATGTCAGTAGAATGATTATGGGAAGTCTGGGGCAATGTATTTAAAATGGGACAAAACTGGCGCCTGGCACCAGCGCCGGTGCCGGCCGGCCGCCATGTTGTGACGTCACCCAACAGCCATCTTGTATGCAGCTGACTTTCGGCATTGACCCATGACCTTGGCTCTGTAGCCGTGACCTTGGATGACATTGAACCCAAAAAAATTCAAAAAATTGCAGAAAAATTGTAACATTCCAAAACATTGATACAAAATTAGCAAAAATTTAAATAATATTTTTAAAAATTATTTTAAGATGTACATGTAGGAGGTTCGGGGTTCGATGACAGGAGGATCTACTAAGCTCCCGAAACGACCGGCCCTCGCCAGGTCGACCAGTGTCCACCTCGTCAACCATGTTGGAACCAGATAACCTTAACCTTGACCCATTACCTTTTTAAAGACAACGAGAGGACATGTGCTCATTTCTGTTTGCCCTGGTGTTTTCTTAAAACAACAATGTTATAGGAAAGTTGAGAATTTTATTGAAAATACGATTTTATTCGTTAATTTCTGAAAACATTATTACATTTCGTGATTACTAACAGTATACGATTTGTAAAAATTTTAAAATTTTGAACTGTACAAAATCCTTACCAACACAGTGTTGACTACAGAACAATCTGAAAGTGAATTCCAATAGCAGATAATTCTGTNCAGCTGACTTTCGGCATTGACCCATGACCTTGGCTCTGTAGCCGTGACCTTGGATGACATTGAACCCAAAAAAATTAAAAAAATTGCAGAAAAATTGTAACATTCCAAAACATTGATACAAAATTAGCAAAAATTTAAATAATATTTTTAAAAATTATTTTAAGATGTACATGTAGGAGGTTTGGGGTTCGATGACAGGAGGATCTACTAAGCTCCCGAAACGACCGGCCCTCGCCAGGTCGACCAGTGTCCACCTCGTCAACCATGTTGGAACCAGATAACCTTAACATTGACCCATTACCTTTTTAAAGACAACGAGGGGACATGTGCTCATTTCTGNCATTGACCCATTACCTTTTTAAAGACAACGAGGGGACATGTGCTCATTTCTGTTTGCCCTGGTGTTTTCTTAAAACAACAATGTTATAGGAAAGTTGAGAATTTTATTGAAAATACGATTTTATTCGTTAATTTCTGAAAACATTATTACATTTCGTGATTACTAACAGTATACGATTTGTAAAATTTTTAAAATTTTGAAATGTACAAAATCCTTACCAACACAGTGTTGACTACAGAACAATCTGAAAGTGAATTCCAATAGCAGATAATTCTGTTNTGTACAAAATCCTTACCAACACAGTGTTGACTACAGAACAATCTGAAAGTGAATTCCAATAGCAGATAATTCTGTTCGGCTGCACAATTTAGTTGCACTAGCGAATGCATTGGCATCAAAATGCGGTGTACATCATGAGTTACTCAACGCGTTCAAATGTAGACAGCTCCTACGTGTTTTGCTTTAACTGTGATGCTTCATCAGCTGCAGCGATGTGGGCTTGCGATGTAAATTGATGGCCATAATATATACGCTACCAAGTATGTTGCCGAATCAGAGCATCGCGTCGTTTGTCGAGTGCCTGTGTCCTGCGTGGGACCAAGGAGTTCCTGCTCTGTGGCCTTGCTCGCCAAGGAGTCCACTACTGTGGCGAGGTCACAGGTCCGCTGATGTAGCACCTTCGTGTCGTCAACTGGAGCACCCACAGGCACTCTCGTTGTAACACAAGGATGGCACGCACATGGAATCCATTCCTGTGTGGACTAGGGTTTTTTTTTTTTTTTACTTAAAGCATAAATTATGGGGTGCTCCTGTTTTACTTATTACAAAAGTGTAAAAAGTAGTTTTAGGTACACTCTTGGTGTAACTCGAATTTTTATCAACACAACATTAAAGTAATAAAATTATGTATTATCCGTGAATGATTATTAAGGAAGAAAATAACACAATATTTATTTTTTTTTAAGCAACGGTTGTGTTAACATTTTCTTTCTAGCTATAACAACAGATATATTATGTATGTGTATAAAATAAATAAAACTTTGTTTGTCTCTTATTAGGAGATGAGTATTAACATATTTTATTTTATATACATGTTATAATAGAGTATTAAACTAATTATTTGTGAACAAGCTATAATCTCCTTGTATTTGTTAAATTATCATATTATATGGTCATGACTATATCATCGGGCACCTGCGATCGCNAAGCTATAATCTCCTTGTATTTGTTAAATTATCATATTATATGGTCATGACTATATCATCGGGCACCTGCGATCGCTTCATTTGAAATTTTACGTAACATTCAAAACNCAAGCTATAATCTCCTTGTATTTGTTAAATTATCATATTATATGGTCATGACTATATCATCGGGCACCTGCGATCGCCTCATTTGAAATTTTACGTAACATTCAAAACTTTTTCTACGTTATTTAACTTTAAATCAAGAGAAAAAGAAAAAAATTTCGTAGTTGAACAGTTTTAATAAAATCAATAAATTATTAAACAACAGACGTGACGTCAGAAGACAGAAGATTCGGAGCACCCCGAGCACATGCAGCATGCAAACATACTTTAGAAGTTACTTGCACGTAGAAACGGTATTTCAGACGTCACTGCGGTGCCGGCCAGAGAAGTGGAGTCAAGGTCAAAACGACCACGCCACGATTGGGTGGGCGGCTCACATCACAAGAAGGATGAAAAGGTTGGCCACAAGGTTAAGCCGTATCAAGCGAACCGCTGTGCAAAGGAAAATCACAAAAATGCTTTAAAAAAAAAAAAGATTGTAAACACAAAATAATACGATCACGTTACAAAAAATATCCGCAAACACGTTTACCCAAAACGGCGGATAAAATGCACTATTTCATCTCAAGATGATGAAAGATTCGACAAGTTAGTTAAGTAAGATCACTACATGTTGTATGGCGAGAATACGAAGAAGAAAGTAACCTGAGCGGAAACCTATATGTATTATACCAAGGTATGTTCCGGACTTCATGGTCTCGTGCGACTAATAGATACATAAATCGAAAGTCGAGAAATACATATAATAATTCACAAATTACTTTTTTCNCCGGACTTCATGGTCTCGTGCGACTAATAGATACATAAATCGAAAGTCGAGAAATACATATAATAATTCACAAATTAATTTTTTTTATTTTGATAATTGGAAATTGAGAATTTACACAATATTATGTATGTAAATAATTAATAAACATTACGAAAATAATTTTTTTTTTAACGAAAAGCATTAAATAACATAAATATTTAAACATTACACAATTTTCAGATGATAAAATTTGTTTTACAACTTCAAAGTGAATAAACAAAATATTAAGCATAACTACAGCATTTTCCAAAAAAAAAAAAATTATTTGGCGAAATACCAAATAAATAAGAAAAGAATTAACAGAGACATGAAACAAGTGCCAAGACAACTGGCACAGTGCTTTAATTTATTAATTTATACCATCGCTGTTATCAATGCAAACTTTTGTGGACTTGTTAAGATTAACAAACAAACAAATTTAAAATTCATCTGTGTAATAGTAACAGTATAGACAAGGTCAGGACACTTACAGAAAATACAAAACTTAAACAAGAAAAAACATTATCAAGTAAATATCGACAGGTATTAATTAAATAGTTTTGATTGTCTTTAAAAAAATGATTAGATTCAGTTTTCAGTGCATTGGAAGTTTTAATTGGTAATGTGTATAAAATCATCAAACCCACCAAATAAGGATTAATTTCAAATTTATGATTTATGAACAGGAATGTGATTTTTATCACAGAGTCGCGTATAGTAGTCATGTAAATAATTATTTCTTATGTAATGTATGTTTTCAACAGCAAACAGGATAGTGAAATAAATAAAAATGCCAGGAAGAGTCAAAATTTTATGATTTTGTAACATAGGTCTACATGAATCTATTCTCTTTAGATTGAATACAATTATAATTATTATATGAATATGATTCGAATCAGTCATTTCGGGTACTAGCTATATTACGTAGCCAGATTAGCCATTTAAATTTTAGGGCAACCAGAGGACAAATTTACGTAGCTGGAGAAGCGCGCCAAATTTCCTAATGCCTCCGCAAAACCGTCTCCTCTTCTTTAACTCTTATTTTCCTCTGGTTTTCAAGCACGTCGTGACGTGTGATGAAGTCGATCTACATTTCGTTTCGCCTTTCCCATATTTGAGAGTTCCGAGGAGTCGGGACATTTATAAGTCGCGAGCGCTGTTTACAGAGTAATTTGCCAAAACAAATACTTCCATGCATGGTTTAGTACATACCAACTTTCTTTTCCTCACTTCGGAAGTATCGATAACCTAAGCGAGCGTTCAGCACTTCACGCCGATGAAGCTCGATGTACGACTCGCCTTTCCTCGCACTTCTTCCAGTATTCGAGGACTTAACCCACACACATCCGCGTGCGGGAGTCCCTCGCCACTTTCGCCCCCGAGGTTCCTGAAACCTGCTTTACGTCGTCCCGTCCGGGGAGCGGGGAAGAGAGAGAAAGAAAGCCATCTCGGCAGAGCGACGAGAGAAGTCTCGCTTCGGGACTTCCGGTAAGAAGATTTGAGGTGACCGGCCTGAGAAAAATCTCTTTCCCCGCGACAACCTCGTGACGCCACTCAACAGAGCGCGCGGCAAGTGGCGCTCCTGGCGGCAGACAACGGAAATATCGCCTCCGCTAGCCGCCGATCTCGCTTTATCGAGAGGCGTGGGGAGGGAAACTGCCCCCCCCCCTCCTCTCCCCATTCCAGCTCGAGGAACATCCAGCGGCGAATGGCTTCCGTGTGGCCGAGGAACATCAGAGCTACTTCTAAGGTGACTTCTGCTATACGCTATTCACGGTAAAGTGAGCACTTTTTGAAGCCCTCTCATTTGGAATAGTAGTCAATAAATATATTTTACTGTAGCTTTAAACAGTAACTTTCGAGTCCGGTGAAATATATGCAATATGTTTATCACTTACACGGCAATATTTATTTTAAAAAGTGGTGGAAGGATACAAAAAATGGCCGACAGGAAAAAAAAGTAACTAGGGCCTCAAAGGTGCTCACTTTACAGTGAACATTCTGTACAGGTTAGGAATATCAGTGCTTAAAGTTTGGCAAAGGGAAAATCTTCGCCATAGGTAAGCGCTATTGTCGCATGTGTACAAGATTTTCTCTATTTGCAACGTTAAATTGCAGTAATCACAAATCAAATACAAAATAACTTCGTAACTAAGTAAAACATTTATCTTTTATAATTCACGTGGCTGAGATTTTTTGGAGTTAGAAGTTACCTTTTGGAGCACTGCGCACCTAGCGGCGGAAATTTTCCCAGTGCCTCTCTCTCCCATAAGAAATCTCGTTTTGTTCCTAACCTGAGTAGAATCAAACATACTACGGCCACTCAGGGACCACCGCACCTCACATAAGTTATCGGCGCTTCTCTCCCAAAATAACATCGTGCGGCAACTTTTGTGGTAAGCTTTATTCGAACTGTTTTCCAGGATAAAACATACATAAGACCTTTAAAACTATATTAAGGTGCCTTCACAGTAGTCGTGTAGGTCTTAAGCAGTTGTGTACATTCTAATTTAAAAGAAAAAATATGTGATATTTCGAAGTAAATCTTTTCTCAGGACAGAAATTAAAATTTATATTTTGTCACGAATTCATAAATTTAGTTTCTGAAACATAAACGAGGCCGTTGAAATGTGCCAGATATGTTTACGATATTTATTATTTTATAAAACAGTGTTTTAAAGTATATCAACAACGCTGTATCATTTCTAAACAGATTGCTGTATTAAAATTATATAGTCACTTCTTAAAATTGTGAGCAGGCGGGAAACGCGCGAAGTTTTTTCGTGCCATTTCCTATAACCGTCGCAATGCTTCCTTAAAGATGGACGTGACCTTGAGCTGTTATAAATTGTTTTCTAAGGAGGCCCTTTGAGTGCTATCTGATTTCTCTTACATTTTAATGCCACTCACAGAACATACTTCGTGAAACAATACATGAACGTTGCAGCGACAAGATACCGTCTGATATCCTAAACACAATGTTTTAGTCTGGAGAGCTTGCATTGTCAGTTTTGTTAGCCAAGGATTGGTTAGGTGGGTTCATAACCCTCCTTATGTAATGGACCCACGTGTTTTTAAAAACAATATGTGAGACAACCCTAAGAGCTTATCTTTAACTTGAAGTGAATTTAAATAATTGCGTATTATTAAAACACTTCATTAATATTACTATACGGCCCAGTTTACGGGTCATTATTATATAGTTCGTAATCTTATGTAACCCAGTTAACTTCCAAACATAACCTCTTCAATGAGAGACCACTGGCTAGGCCGCCTATTGGTAAAATTGTACTTGAAAAATTTATTATAACTTACGGGAGTGAGCAGCAAAATTATTCGCAAATATAGTTTTAAATGATACAAACACATTTGTATATACGTATGAAAATAAAAATGCGCAGTTCGTTGCATAAAAATCTGTTTTGACAAAGTTATTTCAGTTGTAAAACAGTAACTATCGCGGCCGCTGTCACGTGAATGCGGAACGCTCTCTCATTGGTTTGACGTCACTAGTCATACTCCGGCGACCGGCCCCGGCACGTTGCAAACACGTAGCACTAAAATGGAAGGCAACTTTGTGAAAGCGCAGTCGGACAATCTGCNTTGCAAACACGTAGCACTAAAATGGAAGGCAACTTTGTGAAAGCGCAGTCGGACAATCTGCCACGAGTAGATACCGGTATGGCACTTCATTACTTAAATTCCTATTGTTTTGTGGAACCTGAAATAAGAGGGTGTAAAATTACCAAAGTAAGAACGTGTCCCATATCGCGCAGTCGTGATCTTCAAAGCGACAGTAGGCCTACATCACATGATGAAACTTATTTGTTTGTACGTTTCATTGAGGTACGTATTATTATTATCATCTGTGTCTATGTTTACGATTGCTAAGACTCAAGTTGTAAATTAAAATATGGAATAGGTACTAGATTCACGAGAATAACAGAATTGTAATGAAGGCGACTGCAGTGAGCGTACTGTGTTGTCGCGCGCCATGTCTGATGTCTGTGATAAATTAACCACATTATTTAGAAATGAAACGTCATGTTGTGTTGAGAAAGAAGGGTGCAAATATTTCCGGATTCTAAACCACGTTTCAGTATTCATAAAACACTTTTTTTCTGCTTTATAAATGTCAGCTAACGAGCAGCATGGTGACAGTAGGCCTAAAGCTAGCACGTTAGTCGTTATCCGACACCGCACGACTTCTCGAGCAGCTGCCGGCCGGCAAACCTGTATTTCCGCCTTCTACCTCGTTTATAAACACTATATTGAGGCCTCAAATATAGTCTTTAGAATCTAAAAAATTATTTAAAAATGACTTGCTTATCTTATTATTTCTTATGTTTTGTGTACCTAACATAACTATTATTATTCTGACGTCACGATAGCTGTGTCTACACTTTATTTTTAAACTGTAATAACTGTACGCATAAGCTGGAAATATAGATATGGTAGTTTGAGAAACACTTACTACCTGGGATGAAATTAAANGTAATAACTGTACGCATAAGCTGGAAATATAGATATGGTAGTTTGAGAAACACTTACTACCTGGGATGAAATTAAACACAGCAAATAAAATCTGTAATAAAAGCTTAAGAATTTGTTTTATTTTCAAAAGCTGTTTATTTTTTTGTTTATTTAAGGGAAAGTGTTATAAAAGCAACACAGCTCACTTACGTCAAATGCGTCGGCTTATTTAGANTTTATTTTTTTGTTTATTTAAGGGAAAGTGTTATAAAAGCAACACAGCTTACTTACGTCAAATGCGTCGGCTTATTTAGTGTCAATTTTGTGGACCTCGTCTCGTAATTTTTTGTAACGTCCATCTCAGTAACTTAGAAAAAAGGGGAAGGGTAAATATGAAAGTAAGATCATCCTTGATAAACATTTCTAAAAACTTACATTTTAGTGTTTTGAAAGTAAAAATTAAGTGTATATTTAGCTTAAATTGTTAGGCTTGTGAAAGCTAACTAGAAACCAATCAAAAGAACTTAAATTTATTATAAATTGCTATGTTTGAAAAATATTGTATAATATAAACCAAACTTTTTGCAAGAGGGACTCTGAGCCCCACCTAAATAATTTTATGTTTAATTTCCATGGCTTAACATCGTGACATGTTATTATTTAGNATGTTTAATTTCCATGGCTTAACATCGTGACATGTTATTATTTAGGCATACAATGTGAATATAGCCTCAATATATCTGTGCTCTTGGAACTAATGTTAGAAGTTAAATCAAATTAGTAAAAAAATATCTATACCAAATTCCGCCTGTTAGGCTTAACTTGGAGTGTATAAACTTACAAAATGTAAAATTTACATTGTGTAACTAATTTTTCGTAATAATATTGATATGCCTTTATTATTATGAAATACGTTAACATATTTGTTATGCTCACGTTTACATCACATACGAATTGCTAAACGCGTTGTGGTGCGTATTAATCAATACCATAGTACCGTAATGAAGGTTAGGTCAGATGTAAATAGTAGACATTAAGAAGTTCAGTTTTAAAACTACCTACACAGGGGAAACATAAACACCTTAAATATAATTATGTACGTCAAAATGGCATTCGCAAACAAAAAAAAAAATTTGATTTTGGTGGAACATTTTCAATATCTCGCCTAACTGCGTTAAACCACGTCTTCCTGTTTGTTTCGTTTTTTGTAACTAACAAATATTTTATTATGTGTTTTGCGAGATGTACTGGTACACTGATTTTGGTATATTTGACTGTTTACTTTCCATTACTTCAAACTATTTCTATTTAACCAAATACGCATCACCGCTGAAGTAAACACACGCGGCGGCCGAGGTTGTATCTAACTTGTGACGTCACGGAATGAGCAGGCACGTTTTGGCGGGCGTTTCAAACGTAAAACTTTAATTCAATCATAACTTATTCAAAACTAATTTTTAAATCGCGATACTTTGTAAATACATTTCTAACACACAAATGAATGAAAACCAAGTGCCAGCTAAAAAAATGTGCATGTTGCCTATTGTATAATACAATCTCCATACTTAAAACGACGGCCACCTTACTTATTTATATCAGCTGTACTTAATAATTACTTGTGTTATTGAACCAATAAATGTGATAAACAAAGGAACTCCCTCATTACTCTCAACTTCTATAGACAGTTGTGGCAGGCATCTGGTGAACTTTTGACGATTCAGGAAAGTTACATCGTGTGCATTGGGCTTGAATTAGGGGGACGCCAGTCAACTGCTTTTGTATATCGCTCTGTGCTTAAACAGCCAGTAGCTATTATGGTATCAAACAACAAATGTATTCATATATTCTAAGATCTTATATTAGTTAACACCTGTTAGTGCTTCTCTTCACAATGTGATAATGAAGACTTATTACAGTCACAAAGTGAAAGATATGCATCTAACGTTATGGTATTTTGGGCACTTCTTTTAAAGTTGCATCACTGCTGGTATGTATGTAGGTATGAGGCAATGAGAACAAGGGTGTGTCCAGCATTGTTATTAAAAATTCAAGTAGAACCCTAGTATATTTGCAACGTGGGAACGATCCATCGAAGAACATACTGTCATTTAGACAATTGCTTTGAGGTCTAGTATACGCTATTGAAGTATTTCCCACGTAAATGTTGACAACTATAACAAGTTATATGAGATTATTCTCTTTATTATTTTAAATCTTCGCTCGGTGACAGATATACAGGCAGATTCTAAAATCATGGGACAAACATTGAGGCGTGATAGAGCTCACTAAAACAAACAATTATTGTATAGGAATATATGGGCGAAGTGTCGTGTTGAGGCACAAACACAAATACATAACACATTAACGGCAACCACGATCGCCAGATTTATCGAGTCTCGATTTGTTCCTATGGGGGCATTTGAAAGCCCTCATTTACGAGACTCCAGTTGATTCCATTGAAGACCTCGTCGCTCGACTATCCTGTGCGGCTGCACGCGTGCGTGAAATACCCGGCGTATTTGAATCTGTTCGCCAATCACTCCACCGACGCTACCAAGCTTGCATTACTGTCGGTGGTAGCAATTTTGAGCAATTATTATAAACATTGCTGTAAAAAGGCATTTAGCGGCGACGTTGTAAATAAACAATGTGTTGCATTTCATGTGTTATTTTTGTGTTTGTGCCTCAACGCGTCACTCCCGCCCATATATTCCTATACAATAATTGTTTGTTTTAGTGAGCTCTACCACCCCTCAATGTTTGTCCCATGATTTGAGAATCATCCTGTATATAGTGGGAATGACTTAACGTAACTTTTATTTTATAAGTATCTTGAACGCCTTTGCCTTGAGAGGAACTTGAAACCACGACCTCCCTGACAATTGGCAGGCGTCCTGCAATCCTCGACAGCTGTATTTATCAGTGCACAATGACAATGCAGTTCAATCTTTGTTTATTTTAACCGTGGCCCATGTACTTACACATCCAATGCGTCTGTAAAACCACTGTTCTAAGCATGTCTGAGTTCTTAAATTGGATCTGTAAATATAGCTAGTTCTCTCAACGTGTGTTTAAAACAGCTTTTCATGGACCACTCATATTTGAGTGTGCGTACGTCAGAAAGAAAACCGCCCAGCTCATGTTACACGGCGTTGCTGAGGATGAAACAGGTTAGCGGATCCTCCGATATCAAGTGCGAGTTGCCATCGCCGGGAACGTGTGGGCAAATAAAAGCGAAACGAACGCAATTCAGCACGCAGTTTCCTTCGCGAAGGGGTTCTGCTGTGTCGCGCCGTCCGCTTGCTTATCCCTATTTTTTTTCCTCTCTCTCCCTCTCTTAGTCCTTCCCATTATCCTCGAAAACTGCGCGTATAGAGATTGGTCTTTTCATGGCTTTTTTGGTACAAGAGCAACGGGCACAAATGGAGAAAAAGAAAAAAGAGAAAAGAGTTGAGCTGGAGATAAAAAAAAACTGTACACACAGATGTACCTTCACCTATCTGTTGCTTGTGAAAAGACTGTACGAAAGAGAAAGAGAGGAGGACGGAACAAGAAAGGCGTGAGAGAAAGAGAGAAGAAAAGGAGAAAATTAAAAGAAGATATGTTCTCCTCCACCTTCCCTTTTTTTTTTCTATTATTTTCTTTTTTTAATTTTCAGAAGCCAGGAGACTTGGCTATAGAAATCACTCACGCTCATGT
>NQII01000543.1:351985-364879 GCA_002778355.1 Clitarchus hookeri | reverse complement strand
GTTTCAATCGGCAGATCAAACGCAGCAATCTCGTCCCACCCCCCTCCCCTCCCCCTCGGTACTTCGGAGCCGAGGTGGGAAGGGTGCAGGGTTGATGAGGGAGGCAGAGAAATCATTTTTCTAATGTTTCCACCACGGGCCCTGGGTGGGCTGCAGTGCCCCCTGGTGGAATGAGCGGTCACAACGTTGGATCCTCCAGAAAGCTACGGGAGAAGGTCTGCACTAGTTGAACACATTTTCTCAATTTCTGCCCACGAAATGTGTAGGTACTAAAATGTAACGATATAAAAATAACAGCTCATTTTTTTCTTGGTGGCTGTTGCGTTCCTGAAACCCAAGTTGCCTGCGTAATTTACGACACGATTCTAAAAGATAAAAAGTAGTTATCAGTAAAGCAGCATAAATATTAAATTGGGTTAGTTGAAAGTGATGGTAGTTAGGCCACATCCCGCTGTCGTAGCCATGTTTCCTAAGTATACGCTGTTCGCTCTTGAAATCCCTGCTTAGGATCTACTTTTCTCATTTTGTATATTTCAGCCACATTTAAAAATAACATTGGCTGGACCGGCTCATTTTATTCATGCCTCGTCCAAGTGAATTTTTTTTTTTTTTTTTTTTTTTTTTTTTTTTTTTTTTTTAAGTAAATGCATCAATAACAAGCACGTTCGTACTTTTCTGTGTATAAAACAAACTACGCCGACTTCAGAGGCCGTAAATTACAGCAGAACATTCGAAATACAACGTCAAGTCGTAGAACTATTTTTTATTGATTCCCTGCTAACTTAACTGCAGGGAGCGTAGGTGCCAAGTGTGTACTTCAGCGTATATGTAGTCAGCCGTTGATTTCAAATGCGCTCACTTTGCCGTGAAAAGCCTTTAATACAGTGAGCCGTCACTACACTACACATCAAGGCTCCTGAAATCTCCGAATGGGTTACTTCATTTACTTAAAAAAAACTGCACTAAAGTACTTTGGGTATCAGACGATCCGAGGATGGTTATTCGGTGTTGAACGTTGTTCCTTTCCACCACAGTAGTTGTAACGATTTAGTTACGAATGATTTATTGTGTCCAAGGCACTCGCGTCAAGAAAATATTCGGCCCTTATCACAGAAGGAAATGCATGGTTATAGATAACGCCTACCATCGACGTTAATTAAAGTTGCCTTTATGAAACAGGCTGTTTAGCAAAATTTGGCAAATATAGTTTTGATTTTATGTTGTAGGCTGTTCACGATAAAGTGAGCACTTTTGAAGCCCTAGTTACTTTTTACTTTCAGCCATTTTTTATACTTTAACCACCCTTTTAAATTAATATTGTCATGTAAATAATAAACACATCGTGTATATTCCACTGTACTCGGAAGTTAACGTCTAAGGCTAAAATAAAATATATTTATTGACTATTATTCCGAATGAGATGTATTTCAAAGGTGCTCAATTTACCGTGAACAGCCCATACTCAATAAGAACAGTGCAGTACGAATACAGTACAAATACAGTATTGTATAAAACTAACCGCTACTTGTTGTATTATCCGTCAGTTATCTATGGTAATATCTACTGAAGTAGACAGGTAATGGGGATTCTGGTGCACAAGAGTATGGAGTCGGAGCCCCAGAGCCATACGCCATATTAGATTGCGTCATAGTCATATTGGCTGACCTTGAACTTGACCCTGACCTTGAACTGAAATGTCCCGTTTTCCTTGGAAAACACCAAGTTCCTAGAGTTTCCCTCAAAACTTCCCCGAATTTCCGAACACAACCACAAAATACACCATACAGTAGATATGCTTCCCGTCGATGTTATAGACAATTCATTGCTACAAACTGTTTACAAAAATGAAAAAATTGTTGATAGTTAGAAGCCAAAAGTTAATATGGGAGACAACATGCACATTTCAAGAGTGAAAGGGGCATTTGACAAAGGATATGCACAGAACTTGTTAAACTAATTGTACAGAGTTGTCAAAATTCGTCATTATGAACCCTGTACCTACTATCTCGAAGACCTGGATGGCCAAGTTATTCGGGGTGGCTTTTACAGTGAGGAATTACAGCTCACGAAATTTACTGGCACTTATCTAGTAGAAAAACATTTTGAGATGTAAATGCAATAAACTTTACGTGCGCTGGATGGGGTTTCCAGATAAAAAATATTTGTACTGACAAGGGTGCACTCACAGATAAATTATGATGTTTTTTTTACAGCAACTGTCTGCTAGTTGTTAGAAGATGGTACAAGCAGAAGACTGCACTTCAGCCGAGAATTGGTGAGAGGACAGAAGATGATTTTGTGAAAAACTAACCACAGGAAAATGTGTTATCCTGTACAAACAATAAATTTATTTAATACATTTTTTCAGAATATGATTGTTTTATTTTTATGAGTATTACATACTCATTGCTGTATGCCTACTTCCTGGTATGAGATATCTCTCTCTCTCTCTCTCTCTCTCTCTGGTCTAATAGACATACCCTTGCCTATGCTGTTTCTAATTTATATTAATAAAAAATTCAGAATGGTTATAATTATAAAAAAAGTTATTTTCAGTGTATTTTCGACATGGGCACTGTATGAGTAAACATAACAAATATATCTGGCACATACCTCTCGCATATACATGCCTTTGATATTGGGGGGGGGGATAATAATTTCCATATGTTTTTATGTATACATCATTTAAACCTGTGCTGGTACCCATGTAATGTCTATAAACAAGATGTCGAGATGGAATGACAGAGCATGAACTGGAACATTCTTGAAACAAGTTCAAATTTGGGTAAGGAAACGTTTTGCGGAAAAAATTTCAGATTTGGAGGGAAATTATAGGAATGTTGCGTTTTCCAGGGAAAACGGGACATTTGAGGTCAAGTTCAAGGTCAGGGTCAAGGTCAGCCAATATGACTGTGACGCAATCTAATATGGTGGGTGACTCCGGGGCTCCGACTCCTTACTCCTGTGCACCAGATCCCCCATTAACTGTCTACTTACAGATGTCCTTGAAAAGATATATATTTATCTACTTCCACACAATCATGCCACATGTCCTTATTATGTATTGGGTATCAGCAGCTAACAGTAGCACAATTCTTCTGCTTTAGAAAAGGGCTATTAGTGTATTTGCTGGTGTTAAGCCGAGAGAATCGTGTCGCGTATGGTTTACTAAATTAGGAATTATTGCGTTCACTTCACAGTACATATACGCAGCTGCCAATTATGTGTCGACCAATCAGATTGCCTTTACAGAAGAATTTCTGGTACATACACATAAAGACGAAACTGAAGACTGAATGTTTATGTTGTCTCGTGAAATTGTATTGTAAAAGGCGAAACTCGTATTTAAAAATACACTAACGTTTGTGAAAAATGCAACGCCAAGAAGGATACATTTGATTGAAATTAACTTTATACCACAGATTAGGTACATGACAATACACAATTGATTAGTATTATACAACTGTAGGTATATTATCTCTGTCTTTGAGAATTCAGTATGGTTAGAAGCCCCCACGTGCTGCAATCAGAGTCCCTAAACGTTGTGGCATGGAATCAAAGAAAACCTGGATATGTTCCTGGGGGATCACCCTCCACGCAGTTTGTATGCGAGTCCACAAAGCATCAACAGTGGTTTCTGGAGGTCCGTGACAAACAAGTCACAGACCAACCATATCCCAGACATTTTTGATGGGCGACATGTCAGGCGAACGTGCAGGCCAGGGAAGCAGTGACACACATCGTTCATTGAAGAATGCTTGCACATTCCTCGCCACATGGGGCCGGGTATTGTCCTGCTGACATATGGCATGTGGAGTCGCCTGAAGGAGGGGCAGTACCTTGGGCTATAGAACCTCCCTGATGTAGTTGTTGCTGCTCAGATTGCCCTCAATACGTAGGAGTCGAGATCGCATGTTGTATTCAATGGCGCCCCAAACCATCATACTTGACGTTTGTCAACTATGCCGCTCCACAATGCAGGCTGCCCGATTGCGGTCACCACGGTAGCGTCTAACACGTATGCAGCCATCACTGTAGGACAGGTTGAAGTGGGACTCGTCCAAAAACACTACATTTTACAACTCAGCACGCCAGCGACGGCGTTCACGTGCCCATTGCAGTCCGAGGCGTTTCTGGTTTCTGGACAATGGAAGCCAACGCAATGGCATGCGTGCCACCAGTCCAACCCGCAGCAGACGGCGTCGAACCATCGACGCAGACAGGTCCACACCCGTTGCAGTGCTCCAACGTCGAGCCAACACTGTGGACGAGGCTGTACGGTCCGTGACAGCCATACGGACAAGATGTCGGTCCCGTGATGCGGTCCAGTACCCGCTCGTCGCTGCGTACGACCCTCTTATATCCTCTGGTGCCACACACGCATCACTGTCGTAGCAGCATGCACTGTACGAGCTGAAATGACACGGCATGACAAACCCGTTTCCCGGAGACCGATCAGTCTGCCCCGTTCGAACTCACTCACATGCTGATATGGCGCCCTTTGACGTCGACAAGGCATACTGGGACTTGCTTTCACTTCGTTTGACGGCTCTTCACTGACTGAGCTTGGCGTAACACTGGCCTTTCCGGTCACACACGAGAGGGCGCCGCTGGGCCTACGTGTACGCCATCTCTCTGCAGTCATAATCACTAAATTCTGGTACGCTGCTCTACACATCCTCCGAGTTTGGATTCATTCGGGCCATTCTTTCTTTGTGTTGCAATTTTCACAAACAATAGTGTATTTTTTATGCTATTGGTTTATGCGTTGTTGTTTCATTTGATACGCCTTGTTTAACTGAGCCATATGTCAAAAACAATTCACTGAAAAACAGCTAATGAAATGGTTGGTGAATCAATGAAAAATGTCACTGCATCTATAAGTGAAAAAAACGCCCCCCNTTGAATAAGTCAGGCGCTGTTAAACGATTTGAAAAGTCAACTTTTCTCTTATTCAGACTTAGAGGGCAGGCTCGCTATCCACTGCTTTGTATTCCTGGCAGTACTTCATTCAGGAGATAACAAAAAGTTAAAATTGGCAGTAGTATGGCAATTAGTGTAAAAAAATAAGGGTGTGGCTGTTTTGTAAACATGACTATGAATTTTAAGTGTATACTTCTGCGTTAGAAGCTAATATTTTCTTTGGGATACGAAAATGAAATCATTAAAAAATAATATTTTGTGTTGGACACATGGTGTTTTGTTGGTATTCACCCTGCCAAACATTTTTCTGGTGAACAAAACAAAGTAGCCACTAAAAACATATTTTTTGTGGCCACAAAAGTTTAGTAGTGACAAATAAAATGTTTTGTGTCCACTACAAACGATTTGACTGGGTGAATACCAACAAAAAATCTTTGTGGCCGCCATAAAGTATTTATTTTTTCTGTAAAGAATTAACAAAATGGATATTTGGCCTTTATTGTTTAAATCGATAGATTCAAACTATCTTTCGTTTCACACCAAAATCAGCACGCTAGCACATTGGAGCTGTGATATTGTACTGGCCGGGAATGTTCGCTTTACGCCCAAAATTGACGTCAGTCGCCGCGGGCCCCCACCCGCGCTTCACGCATGCGCAGTGCAAACTCAGAGTCATGCTTGCAGCTTAGTCGTATGACCAATCGAAAGAGACCACGCTTATTTCAATCGCGTTGTTAGTCCCGACGTTGTAGTGTCGGAATGACACACCTTGCAAACGTCACATCGCAGTTTCCGCCCGTCGTACCCCATATGTCGCTCTTAATTTATAGACTTATTCAAGTCGGAATCACATTTAAAAAAAAAAACATGCCGGTTACTTGTGTTTAGTGGAAAGACAATATATATATCGCTCCAAACAATCCTTGTCAGAATAAGTAGCATGGCATCTGAGAAAATAAAATGAAGCAAACGTACATAAATAGTGTAACATGTTCCCCCTGGCGCATATACAGGGTGATTCTAAAATCATGGGACAAACATCGAGGGGTGATAGAGCTCAGTAAAACAAACAATTATTGTATAGGAATATATGGGCGGGAGTGACGCGTTGAGGCACAAACACAAAAACATAACACATTAACGGAAACATAAAATGTTCATTAGCAGCATACTTAACGAGTGATTCCGTACAGAAAATGTTAAAACCGTTACTGGAAATGCATTCACCAACAGTCACGCATGCTTGGCGACCTCTACATACGGCGTGATTGGCTGACAATGGTGGCGTGCGTGAAATACCCGGCGTATTTGAATCTGTTCGCCAATCACTCCACCGACGCTACCAAGCTTGCATTACTGTCGGTGGTAGCAATTTTGAGCAATTATTATAAACATTGCTGTAAAAAGGCATTTAGCGGCGACGTTGTAAATAAACAATGTGTTGCATTTCATGTGTTATTTTTGTGTTTGTGCCTCAACGCGTCACTTCCGCCCATATATTCCTATACAATAATTGTTTGTATTAGTGAGCTCTACCACCCCTCAATGTCTGTCCCGTGATTTTAGAATCATCCTGTATAGTGAATCAGAGCCAGAGAAATGTGCCACCACTCTAGAGGCCACCTTGGCCTCTAGAGTAATTTTTGAGTCACCAGTTTGTTTCCGATCCTCGGTTTGTTTTGTAAAATTTCCCGAGTTGCTCATAATTTCTCGAACTTCCCTGTACATCTATTAAAATTCCAAGAATTGTCCTCGACAGTTCCTGAATTTCCCTTAAAAACAAAAAAATTGTCCTGATAACTTATTTTCCTTGCTTCATCATGCCACTCCAGCGTTAGTCATTCTTTACAAAAAAATTACCAAAAAGTTTTACTTTATTAATAATATAAATGGCTTCACATCCAACTTTCCTAAAAGACTCATTTTTACGAGTCAAAAGGGGCAGTTGAGAGCTGGGTGGTCTGAGACAGCCATCTTTGTTACCATACTTACCTGCTGCAAGCGTGGCGTGGAGAAATGTGGGCGGATCTTAACAGCGAGGTCTTGAGAGCCAACGAGTGTGAAGCGAGAAGGTCCGCCGACCAGCGGCATCGTCCGCCACGATATGCGAGAGCCTGGGAGCGGCTCCTCCGGGAGTCGAACCCGATTCTCCCAGGGGAGAGGCGAGTATTCTAACCACTACACCACCTCCCTGCGGTAAGCATTCGTCTTGATTCCTCAGGGGCGCCAAGTATCGAGGTAACAATTCGCCGCACCCAACTTGAAGGGGTTTTCGCGCATGGTTGCAGTGCGCTCAGATGCTGCAGTTGCAGATGTCGTGAAGAACGGTTGCCAGCTGCCAGAGATGGCGGTCCACGTGGCGTCATCAGGAGTGCCATCGGTTGCAGCTGTGGGAACTGAAGACCGACCGACTCTGATCAGCTGGTTCGAGCAGTCCATTTTCTTCACTCGTATTTCGCGACGTGCATGTGTCGGCAGGAAATTTTTTTTTTTTTTGCAAAAATTCCAGTTTGCTTTCTTTACCTAGGTCTGCAAGTTGTTACGAACTAGCTTTTCAGCTTTCCAGCTCGTTTCCAGGTTTAATTTTTGAAGGTGTGATCAGGCAAGCCGTTCAGCTAAGGCCTGATCACACCATAACAAAGTGATGGCAACCTCCCTTGCGCTACGGGAAGAGTTTTCTGTCCAATAGGAAAACACGTCAACATTTGTTGTACTGCACTGACGACTAGCAACCAACAGACGACCAACTGTGGTCGTAAACACTTTTATACGCAGAGGTGTCTTACCATAGTATATGCGCTTCTTTCCAAATGGCGACAAATATCTCGAGGTCGATGTTATTATGGCTTTGAAAATCATTCACATGGATCCAATTGATGGCAGTATGTTCCGTCTTTTAGGTCATTTCACAGCTGCCACTAGTAGGGGTATGCAAGCGATCTGCTTCTTATCATTTATTATGGATTGCCACTCGCGCAACATGCTTCACGCTTATTAAAAAATTAAGACAGCTATAGAAGACATAAGCGAGTTGTTGAATAAAATTCGTTGTTTCTGATCTAGTGCCATCGTGAGATATAAAGTGTCACATATCCGTGCTTCTGCACAGCTCGCGGAGTTAGGTAATTGTTACGAACTAATAACAATGTAGTATGTCAATGCACCATAACATAATGCAAAACAGAGGGAACGTTGCTACATGTGTGCATATACGTACAATACACAAACACGCGCAAATTTTGTATCACCGTCTTTGTTTAAGTTGTCGGCTATTAGGCGTGCTGCAGTCGCCGATTACTCAGTGAACCTCGGCTGCCATGTTGATTTCCAAAGGTCTACTGTCGGCACAGACAAGAAGGAAGGATTAAAAAATTCACAGGAAAATGTAGATTTGTTAAACAAATTTTTTTAATGTTTTACAAAATTGATAGTCTCAAGAACGGAAGCTGGAGGATGAATATTTAAACGACAAACTACATTCTCGACGTTTATTTAATTGGGATCGAGACAACTAACAAACAGGAAAAAGGTTTTAATGACGTAATGTGCCAAGGCTACTCATGAGAAAGGAGAGCACGTGATTGTAATAGCTTACTGCAAAGAAGAGGAATTACTTCTGCCACCAGTTCTGTTGATGAAAGAGGGTGAAGAAAGAATTTGCGTATGGGCTCCCTTGCATTAATCCTAAGTCATCTTGTATAACTACAGTTCTGATTCTCAAATGGTTTGAGGAATATTTCCTACCTCGAAAATCTCCTATAAAATATATCGATTCTAGATAGTAATACCTCGCATTAAAGTGAATTAAACATGTACCCTCTGGTTGACGAAAATTAGGTGTAAATACGTTTTCCCAGTCACACAATACAGACTTCAGTCAATTTATCGCTCTTTTTTTTTTGTCCGCGTTAAGGTGTATTATGTCAAAGAGACAAGAGGGGGGGGACACGGGAAATCCCCGAGATACCCGCCGACCAGCGACGTCGTCCAGCACGATTCCGACATGCGAAAATCCGGGAGCGAGCCCGCCGGCAATCGAACCCGGTTCGCCTTGGTGGGAGGCGGGTGGTCTGACCACTACACCACCGCGGCCCCTGCAATCAAAAGAATTTGCGCTCTGGTTTGTTTTAATTTGCGAACAGTCTCCCGACGTGAAACAGGCAATAACTTAAACAAAGCAAGTGTGATATATGTGATGTGGTAGCACACGCGGGCTGTAGCCGCTCATGTTGTAGCGGCTGCGGGGCCGTGGTGGTGTAGTGGTCAGACCACTCGTCTCCCACCAAGGCAAACCTGGTTCGATTCCCGGCGGGGTCGCTCCCGGATTCTCGCACTTGGGAATCGTGCTGGACTTTGCCGCTGGTCGGCGGGTTTTCTCGGAGAACTCCCGTTTCCCCCCGCCCTTGCATCCCGGCGCTGCTCCGCACTCACCTCGCTTCACCCCCTCGTCAGCTCTCAAGACTTGGACGTCAAGAGCCGCCCACTCACTCACTCTAGCGGCCACGTGGTCTCGGCGAGAGGGGATTAAGGAGAGCTCCCCCCCGGCAGGACACAACCTGCTACCCCGCGGCTGGGCCAGGACGTCGTCTGGCTTACTGACTGATCATCATCCCCCTGGGCGCCTTTCTTTGATGACGGGACCCCAGGCCGCCCTAGAACTCACCCCTCGTTCATCCTGATGAATTTTCATCAATTCGCAAGGGGCGAGGGAGGTGGCGCAGAATGGGGACCTCCCCTCCCGATACTCGGCGCCTGATAATCTCCCTCGCCTTTGATTTTAACTTGACCATATGTGGTGCGCGATGGCTCGGCTTTTTATCTGCCCTCGGAGGCTGAATGGTGGTGGGCGGGCCGAGGGGGGTTCCCGGGGTCGCATCTTGATTCAAACCCGCCACCCCCTCGCTCCGTCGCGAACAATAACCGGGGGGCGGGAGGACATCTCTGTTCATCAGCGCGCACCGGAGGCCGGGCCCGGCGATTGCTTCAAGTGAGCATTAAGTGAAGTCTGCATTTGCGCTTCGCTCCTAATGAATACTGCTTTTCCGGAATTACTTCCCCCCTTCCCCCCCCCCTTACAAATCTGGCTCGCTCGGGATACCCGTCAACTGACTGCGTGCGTGTTATTATCTCCGGCCATAAACCTCTCCCCGGGACGCGGAGTCGTCTAAAACGCCGAGGGGTTGTCGTGTAGGGGAACATGAAGTAATAACGATAACTGGTGGGGAAATGTTAACTCCGAGAGCGAAGACGAGCTCGTTTCTCTGTCGAACTGTCGTTTCTCAACACGCCCCTCGCGCCACTACCAGGTCGCCAACTTGCCCTTACTTACCCAACTGTTCAGTCTGCGTGGGCACGTGTGAGGTCACTACCGCGAGGTTCTCCGGTACTAGACCTCAAGCATTGCACCGATAACGTGCGCTCGATTTGCGAACGTTGGTCTGATAGCTACTTCGCGGTTCAAATGAGCGTGTTTGGAAGCCGTTATATGAATGTGTGTGTCGGTGCAGCAACATCAAACTAACTTGTTAATATATCGTCAATTCTTCCTCTGGTTTGTGAAGGATAATAATAAACTGGTCCCAGTGGTCCCCTAATTTAAACATTACACTTATAACGAGACGATAAGACGCCGCCGTTATTTATTATTCTCTGACAACATTACCGTGAACACAGCAGTCTTTCTTCATATTACGATATAAACACTTACATGCAGCGATGATTGTTAAAGTGTTTATTTTAGAAGCGCTCGCCTAAAATTGACGCAGCAATAGTAGAGGGAAGTAATCTAATATCAGATAGCGAGGCTGCAAATCCTGTAAGTGATTCCGCCTAACATGATGCTAAAATTGTTCCTCAATAAATGTCGATAGTATCGTGTGCAAGCGTGATGCAAACGAAGACTATTTTGTTCCCTGGATGAGTGTTCTGATGATTTTCATTTTCTGAGTTTTTTGTAGAAGTAACTGAATATGAGCACACCAGCTAACGATTGGTATATATCATCAGTAAAATTACATGTACCATAATTTGACGTGCTTAAAAAGGTTTGCATGTTTACCGGCAGTTTTGAATTGTATTGTAACGCAATGTAATAAGATGCCTGAGAGGCATATCTGTGTTCGTGAGAGATTGAGGTCTTAATAAAAATAACAGAACTAAATTTTATTTTTAATTTGTTCACGCGGCTATTATTTACAGCATTAAATTATCAATCTCCACTATTACTCTATTTATTTCTCGGTGAGATCAATATTTAATCCATATTCCACCTCTAATTAACGTCCTTCCATATGTCTCTGTTTCGTTACAGTCAATTTGCGCATACTCGTCATTAACGCATGTTCAGTTTGTCTGTTGCCATCATGTGTAATGTCTTTTCACTCACGCATCCAGTCCAATAGTCCAACCTGCAGTCGTACTCTTCACTGATCTGATTTTCGCAGCCACAGATTTTCCTCCTGCTGGTCACTTCTCTCGCCGCTCGTTTCGCTCGTCGTCTATCGCTGAAACTCCAGTCACTCATCCACTCAACAACACCCGGTTCGGAGGCCTGTCACACTTTTATATCAGTCGCCCTGACCATCGGGAAGGTTCAACTCACTCCGGGTCACGCTGAGAGAAACGAGGTCAGTAATCAAAAACATTTTTCAGATAAACGCAGAAATGCAATACAATCAAAGTCAGGAACGCGTGGCGGGAAGCTTTGTGTAACAGATTCGCTCTTCTTGGATTATCGCTCGCCTGCCATTAAAACACTCCATTGACTTGCCGCCCGTTATCATATAACTTCTCTGTCCTCCTCTTCCGCCCGCTCGCGCGTGGGGGGGGCAAGTTCAACGCAGACCCGCGTCACGTAACACTAATACACTGTCACA
Source organism: Clitarchus hookeri (assembly GCA_002778355.1). Classification (NCBI taxonomy): domain Eukaryota; kingdom Metazoa; phylum Arthropoda; class Insecta; order Phasmatodea; family Phasmatidae; genus Clitarchus; species Clitarchus hookeri. Next base: position 353,081 of record NQII01000543.1, on the reverse strand, counting down.
CGAAGTCCGTTATCGGATACTTGGTGTTGATTAATACCAGATAGCCGACGTTATGGCAAATTGTCAGTAGAAACACTAGCTTGTGAAATTCACCTGCCCTCCTTGAGAAGTAATTTATTGCGGCTTTAGTGTACCAATGTGTAAATAAATAATGTCAAAACATTTTTACAAAAAATTAAATTTTGAAATAATTAATTTGTTTTGCTTAGAGATGAATAGATTTTTAATTTAAAACAATTGTGTAAAATGTAAATGTTTATTGTAATAATAAACATGATAATTTAATAGAACGAATACACCAATAGTTATTGTTTTAGGGTCTAGAGTGGTGTTTAGACTAAACCTTATTGTTTATGCTATGCTTCAGTTCGTGTTTAAACAGTAACGGACAATACCAGCATATAAACAAATCGTGTGAACTTTCGTTGTCGCAGAGGACACAAAAACTGTCTAAAACGGGCAAGAAAATAATAAGAATCAGTATTAATGTTGAAAGCCGTGACAGCAGTGCGTAAAACATAAATTGGCTTTCTTCTAAGAGGCTGTCAGACATTCGGTGCTCCTGGATCCACCTTAGAAAGTTATGTCAATCACAAGACCACTCGAGATGCTGAACTGCTGTTTTCTGGAGCATGAATCAGCAGAGTGTTGTATAATCGTGGACTAAAGGTATTATGGGCTGAGCTACAACGATATTCGTATACTGGAACTTCAATTGGAAATTTAAAAAAAATAAAACAGAACATCCTTTCTAAGAGGACAAAGAAGGGGCAACGCACAAGAACTTTTTACATCGACAGCCTTCTCTCTCGCTGCGCAAACTTTGATCTCTTTCTGTAACTAAGGCAAATAGTTTCTGTAAATACAAAGTATATGACCTTTGGACAGTCATTTAAAGACTACTTCTAATTACTTTTCCCCCGTCCGAAACCTGATGATCCCGCGGTACTGGTGTTGAATGGACAGGACTCCCTCCTATACAACAAACCCAGACCTAATCAAAATTGGAAGAAACACGGAGGTCGCTTGTTCCATTGCCGCCCCACTCATCTCGCCAACTCCGGCCCACTATAAGTGTCCTTCGCGTGAAACACAC
>NQII01000543.1:312322-351973 GCA_002778355.1 Clitarchus hookeri | reverse complement strand
TCTATAATGACGCGGTGGCTGAGCGGTTAGCCTGCTCGCCTCCCACCATGGCGATACGGGTTCTATCCCTGGCCGGGTCACTCCAGATTTTCGCATTTGGGAATCGTGCCGGGCAATGCCGCTGGTTAGCGGGTTTTCTCGGGGATCTCCCGTTTTCCCCGCCCCTTCATTCCGGCCCGGCTCCATACTCACCTCGCTTCACCCTGATCGACTCTCAAGGCCACTCATCACTCATTTACTAGGCAACGCTGCCAGAGAAAGCAAGCAGTATTAATCACTAGTTCTCCACAGAAACAACCTACTCATTCGATGAGCAGAACTTCTACCCATAAAATAATTAACAAGTTAGATATCATTCTGATAGGTATTGCCAAAATTGGAGGTCATGGCTATGACTTTCAATGGCGCTTCTATTTCTAAAACACGAAATGTTAAGGGTGGGTGAGATACATTAAGTACTTCAAGTGGTGCTACGAGCATTATTCGTATGTGAATAACTGAAATAATGTATTTATGAATATGAAGTCTCCACCGGCAGCTGAAAAAGTGGATGAAACCTAACATCAGATATTCGGTATCGTGAACCCTCACAACATTATATCATAAAACTTAAAAATATTTAATAATCCTAACTTTGTAATCTGCCGTTAATAATATTTATTATGACTAAACGACGGGTTGAAGTGTGTATATTTTGAATGATCAATCCTCGTTTAATAAAAGTACCCGATAATCTATTACGTTCCTCTATTTGTTTATTATCGTTAATGAGCATCCTCTGCTCCAATGTTCCATAAACTGTGTCGCATCATGTTTGAAAGTTTTCAAAGGAAATCACAAGGAGNTGAGCATCCTCTGCTCCAATGTTCCATAAACTGTGTCGCATCATGTTTGAAAGTTTTCAAAGGAAATCACAAGGAGCGGTCCATCCGTTACATTTGTTATTAATAATTTTATTGCCGCAGCTTCTGTAAAGCATCAGACTCTGATAGCTTCCCAAAATTTCTTGAATCGTTACACATCGATTGCCGTTGTTATTTTCTGNCTGTAAAGCATCAGACTCTGATAGCTTCCCAAAATTTCTTGAATCGTTACACATCGATTGCCGTTGTTATTTTCTGATTTATAGTGCCGATATGCGGTTATTCTGTGCAGGAAAGTGCACAGGTGATAAGCACCAACAACAATCAAACAATATCGGCTTTATTAAGTGTGCTGAGCAATGCCCGACGCTATTTCGGTAGGTGAAAGTGCACTGTCAAGTTGTAGCGGGAAATATAAAGTTTTAAAATGGTGGGGATTAATTCCCCTTGACTTTGACACGTTCGTTGTTGCGTACGAACACAGTTTAGACGAGTCTTGTGGTCGGTCACCAAGGTCGTTAACGCTTCAGACACGCGTGAAGAGCCGATCTCCCGTGGCGGGAGGTTCTGGGTTCGAATCCTGGCTAGGGCATGGATGTTAGCCTAAGTTAGGTTACAAGTTAATTTCTAAGCCGTCCCCTGATGGTGTAACAGAAGGGAGGAATGACAGAGAAAGTGATGCGGAGAAATAAGGTTGTCAGAAGAACTTAATCAGAATAAAAGGAATCTTGACCACTTCATAAAAACCTTAGTTTAGGATCTATTGCGCCTAGGTTGGCGTAATATGTGCGTGAAATCATATTTTGAATATTTATTGTTTTGCTGTGACACTAGCTTACGTTTTGTTAGGAAGAGAATTTTGAATTGCGTAGGTCAGGTGATGGACAAGGTTTTAGCGAGAAATAAGTTGGCATAACAGTTTTTCCAACCAACTAGGAAGTGTTCGTTCATGCCCCAGATCGGGAATTGGNAGGGGTTCCACCCAGGCACTTTTAAATCTAAGTTTAATTATAGGGCGAGCCTCACGTCAGCAAACCGCGTTCACTTACGCCTGCGTGTTACGATTCAAGATGCTGCTTTCCGGATACTAAGGCCCGACCTGCTAATGCCCGTTCACGCATTTCTTCTGCGAAAGAAGTAGGATGTTTGATTTGACGTGGACGTTGAATACACAATGGATAAAGTTGGAAAAAAAAATCGACCTTGAAAACGCAGTGCTAGTAACAGATTGCAGACATTCCACGCACAGAAGCGCGTTGCAGATGGGGACGCGCTGAACGGAATCGCTTTCCCAGTACTCTGGTTCGCGGAACGGAAGCGGGCTGGGCCGCCCCGGCGCGATAAACAACGGAGGCGACCGAACATTTCACAGCCAAACCACGGCGGAACCGCACAGGGCCAATTCCAGTGAAACAGTTTTACAGCGCCGAGCGCGGGGGAAAGAAAAAGTCGAGCGAAGATTCTCGCGAGGAAAAAAAGGACGGCGTGAAGGAGGGACGAGGAGAGAGTTTCTCCAACTATTCTCTCCTTCCCAGGTCGAGCGTTACTTCCACTCTTCTCGCTCGCTTTTATCTTCGCTGTTATCTGTTCCATCGGCGAGAATCGCCTCCTCGGGCCCCGGCAAAGCAGAGGTGGAAAACGCCGAATTCCCCCCCCCCCNTTCACCAGCACTACCTTGACAGACGGATAATCCATCTCGATTTACGACCCCGAAACCTATCTAATGCTCACTAGCGCTCCTATACGGCCCCGCGTTTTGGTGGCACCTTCCCGTTACTTGATTAATTTATCGGTCGCCTGGGAGCAGCACCAGGCTGGCAGGCTCGAGGCCGTGTGCTCAACGGCAGAACTCCGGCCTCCACGCTGCAGGGAACTGCTGCCCGCTTCGCGTCTGTAACGTTGCGTGTCAACGAGGGTGGGTAGTGTGCAACACTCGTCAGTGACTGCGTTTATTTAACCCTAAGTTACTTTTATAACATGAACTAAATATCTGTGTCGAATAAGTACGTTCTAACGGTCTCTTTTTTTAATTTCGATATTTAATCATTTATAATGACATTAAATATTAATTCAAATCGATAACCTAAAAATAATTAGAAGCAGGCCTAATTATAAACATTATATCTCTATATTTCGTATTAAATTTGGGAAAGTTTGGCTTCAGTTATTTTCTAGTCACATTCCGTTTGTTATTAATTTATTGGAAACTCAACAATATATTTGTTTCAAATCAGGTTTTAGCCTCTGAATATTTAACCGTTATTTTATCAGAAAACCAAATGATTTAAACAAATGCAAGCACAGAATTCAATTTTTTGATCGATTTCCTTATGCCATTCTAGTGATGCCAGAAAATATTTTAAGCTTTGCAAATTATGTGTTTTTATAAAAAAAATAACCTGGCATTTGTTTGGCACAACAGAGAGATTTAAATTTTTTAGTAACTCTTCATTATTTTTATAAAAAAATTTACAATGGTTTTGCATGTTTATAAAAAAATTTATACAATATTACAAAAAGCAATTATCCTTAAAAATTATATTTTAGTTGTACACTATGAATCAGTGGCCATCTATTCTCAAGGCATCCCCCCGGAATACACTGAGAACACCCCCGCTCACCGTTACATGCACTACCTAAGATTCCAGACATAATTATATGAGAGTACGAATTTAAAAAGGTGAAGTATCACATCAGCTTAATTATGCTCTATTTGATTTTCACTCAAAACTGACCAAAATCCGTTAACTTTTTTCCTATAATTTNCCCCCATATAAAACTTTTTACACAAATATAAATATATTTATGTACAAAAAATACAATTTTTCTTTCCCGGGATTTACATTCCCATATTACAAGTTCCCCATTTTAAGGAAAGTAAACGAAGATTTTAAAATGCTATAAGAAAAACCCTTTTGACTACCTACAAGACAAACACTGAAAAGGTTATAGCAAAATGAGCGCCTAATTTACAATTCACGAAAAGGCAAATTACCGCTTAAATTCAGATACTTAACTTTCATATGACACCCGGCTACAAATTCTTTTAAAAATCCCTACATTCCCTAAATGATGCTACAACTTCCTGCAGCTTCCCTCGCCATGGAACCACAGAGTATCCTCGGTCTCGCTGCAGTCCGAGGTATATAGAATGCGGTTCTAAACAGACGTTCTCGTCTCAGGTGTGGAAGAACATGACGTGGGCTTGTCTAGGCCCCACAGTTGTGGCGCCAAATTAACTTGAGGTATGTAAGCCCCACTGTAAAAGACNGGGCTTGTCTAGGCCCCACAGTTGTGGCGCCAAATTAACTTGAGGTATGTAAGCCCCACTGTAAAAGACAAGGCGGTTTATACGGTCAAAGTTAATGTCCCCCAGGCCCCGACTATTAGGTGCGTGGGGGGGGTTGCGGGTTTTGTAAATTAGGTAGATTATCACTGTTGTAATTAGAAGTACTGGTATATTGTATCTTATAGTTTTTCACAAATACACCACATTAAACGTTCGAGGTGCGGTACTGTTTTATTTTGTCTACTCGAATTTACTGGGCGAATTACTTCGTGATGGCGGGGGCTTCTGTGACGGTGATTTGCATACTTAACTCCGTGGCGAGTGCTGTCAGCTGTGGTGGCGTTCCAGTGAAGTGGTCGGCCCTGGAAGCCGTCGGTGCGGACCCTCTCTGGGCTGCGGTTTTGGACTCGTTCTCACGTCTGCTCGCGATTTCTTCCCTTGGCTCGGTGATCATCAACTTCCGGACCCGGCGGTAGTAATCGACTGACGGTCCCGATATTACTGACCCCTTAAGGATGCGGCTGACGGATGTGGCCGGGTTCCGAGATCCCGGCCTTAGTAACTATTCTCTGACTTACTCTCTCGGCGCGGTAGAAATCGACTGAACCTGTGACGACCGATAATACTGACGAGTGATTACTCACTCACGACTGATTACTGACTGACCCCCTCCCATTCTTGGAAAGGGGTTTTTATACACGCCCGCCTGCAAGCCTACATTCTCGGCACGTGGCGCCCTGGGTGGGAAGGGGGTGAGGGGAGGGGTGAAGTGGTGAGTTTCGAACAAAGGTTTTTACCACACGTGTCCTCGTTCTGAAGGAACTGGGCGGGCGGGGGATAATACCTCGGCATCAATACTGCTAGTCGGTATTTCTGCCGCGGTGCTTATTTTCGGCGTTCCGGCGAACTACGCCTGATAATTTTGGGTGATAACTCGAAAGCCCTGCACTCTCGACAGATCTGCTGGCGGGTTGGAGGCGTAGGTAGATGAAGGGGGTGTGGGGGGGGGAGGCCTCCGCTTCAGCTTCACGTGTCTGGAGATTTTCCATGCCACGTGCCTATTCGAAGGCGACAGCAAAGTGCGCTAAAGGTTGAAGGGGGTGGGGTAAGGGGGTGAGGGAAGTGAGCCAAAGGCGTGCTATAATCCTCAAACTGTCACGCGACAAATATTCTTGCACCGCTGAGAAGTATCTGATGATGATAACGCCGCGATTCACAGGTCACGTGATGACACGGTGTTCAGGAGGGGAGGTGGATCGTTCGCGCATAGTCTCCAGCCTACAACCAAAATTATTTTTTAACGACATTACACGCACTGAAGAATAAACTGTGCACTGTTTCCAACTTTCGGAATGAATGCGTTTTTATGTCTTGGTCTTATACATCACGTGACGAAAGCGTGTTGGATGTATTGTTGCGCAACTATTCGCATTCCGCAAACAAGATATGCATAATCGTTGTAAATAAATACTGAATCTGATTACTGTATCATTATTTAAATTATAATGCCCAGTTATTATTCAACATTGTACACTAAACAATAATAGTCAAGCAAAATTAAAAAAAGACTAGCTATCGATTGTGTACGTTACCAAGAATAGCAATAACCACATGTGATAGATCGATAAGTCTCGTTTGTAACGTAAGTCGATAGCTATTTGTTCCGTCCGTAAAATATAGTTACCGCTTCTGTAATAGTTTGATTTGAATACTTGAAACTTTCCCGCTCTGTGTGGCGCGCTGAGCTGTTAGACTCGCAGATTCGAGCAGCAAATGGCAGGTCGTCATTGCGTTTTCTAGCATATCCGCCCACCGCGCATGCTCAGGAATGACGTGACGGGAAACCGGATAACAACTCCGCCGCAACTAAAATATCCTCAAAAGTTAACTGTGCACAGCTCAAACATAAAAATAAATTTTCATTTCCACCTCACCTCTCTTAGCCAAAGGCCATCCGAGGTTTTTGATTATTAATCTTCTATTCATTATAATCATTCTTGCTACTTCCACAGCCAAGAATCTTATTGGGCTTGGGAATCTTCTTCTTCCTTCCCTTTTCTTTTTCCTTAATTCCACACGTTCCTGTTCTTCTTCTTCTTCATCTTTTTCTTTTTTATAGATTCTTCATCTTCTTTTTATTATCCTTTCTTCTTTTGTCATTCTTCATATCCTTTTATATTTTTGACCATCTTACTTCTTATTCTTGTTTTCTTTTTTTCTTCTTCTCTTCATCCTCTTCCTTAACAACTTCTTCTTCTATCCTTCTTCTCCATATTCTTATTTATTTCCATTATTTGTATATTTCTATTCCTTCCTCCTATGTTCCTATTTCTCGTCTTATTCTTCACTTCATCCTCCTCAACAGCTACTTCCTATAATACCCATATTCGTCGGGACGCCTGATCTTTATCTAGAAAGAAATGATTAGTTCTTCGTACGGAGCGACTATGGGCGAGGAGAATACTATCACAGCAATGGGCCTTTAACCAGAGTACTAGCCTCGAAAGGGTTCAAGGTAATAAAACCAGCCAATGTTTGCAGATGAAAAGCGAATGATTGCAGCTGTAGGAGAGATTGGAATATCCGCAGAAAACCCATCGCAAATGTCAGTCGTGTTTCCCGCATGCCAAATAGCTATGCTCTACAGAGCCAGAAGATCAGAAGTGAGAATAGATGCTCTAACCGCACGACCACTAAGTCCTTGCTATAAATGTAACATATTGTTGCAGAAAAGAAGACTGACCTAATATGCCCTTAAGAAGAAACTAAATGACAATCAAACTGTTCAATTGAGCACTGGTTTAGATGAAACTTACTTAAGAACTGCACTGTCATACATCTGAGCTATACCCGCAAAGTTAATATTAGTAGAAAGATTATGGGCATTCGGGAACAAGAGAACAGGGAAGTAGGCGCCAGGCGCCAGTCGGCCGCCATGTTGTGACGGCATACAACCACCATATTGTACGTCTGTAACCTCAACCGTGACAAATGTCCTTGACTCCGTGTGCCCGTAACCTTTAATGACCTTGAAACTAAAATTTCCAAAGTAATTGCACAAAAATTATAAAATCCCCAAAAAATGTATAAAAACAAAAAAAAAATGTTTTACTTATTTAAAGATGTACATACATGTGGTATGTCCGGGGTTCGATGACAGGTGGATCGACTAAGCTCCCGACACGATCAAACCACGCCAAGTCGGCCAGTGACAATCTCGTTATCAATGTTATATGTCAATGACCTTGACCAGTGACCTTTGACCTTGACAATTTTACTTTTGGCCTTTAAAACAACAAATTACAAAAACATTCCCAAAAAATTCCATAAAACCCAACAATTTCCAAAATTTTGCAAAGAATTCCCAAAAAAAAAAACACTTGACACCTGACTCAAGACCCTTGACCCAAGACTCAATACTCAAGACCCCTGACCCACGAACCTTGACAAGAAATTAAAAAATGTAATGTTCGAATGTTTGGACATAACGGGCCCAGAGCCGAAGACGACACCATGCTCTGTTATTCTGGTCTTTCGACTGCTATGATATGTCACCCAATCGGCATATTAAATCCAAGTGACCTTGAACTTGACCTTTTAGCCTGATCCCGTAACCTTTTATGACCTTAAACACAGAAATTAAAAAATTCTCCAAATAATTCATATAATTATAAACTTCCAAAAATGTATAAAAATATTTATTAAAAAATTATTATTATAAGGTTCATTTAAAAACTTACATTTACGGAAGTTCCCTCAGCACCACGTCTAGCAGACGACTGACCAAGGCAAATATTTCTCATTGGTTAATTAGTCGGTTCTCCTCCGATCCCTACACCGATGTTTCTCATTGGTTTATTATTTGTGCTCGCTTCATCACCTAAAAGTGTTTTTTATTGGTTGATTACTCATGATCATTCGATGTTTTTCATTGGTTAATTGTCGACAGGCCTCCGCCTCTCTCTCCTTTGCACATTCCGTCGTATGCAGCCATCTTGTTTTTTTCGTTTGTCATTTGTTTTAATTGCAACACCTGCGTGATATTAGTATATTAATGATCGATTTCGTCGCCAGAGGAGCTGTCGATTTGCCACCGTGTTGGTTGTTGACCTTGACCTTACCCCAATGACATTGAACTAGAAAAATCTAGGGAAATCGCAGTCCATGCAATTGTCAATTACTAGCTGGTCACACGGGACCATAGCGACTAACAATACTAATTAACGACTGACTACACACAAGACCGACTCCACCCAAGACTAACTCCGCCCAAAGATAACTTCACTCAAGACTAACTCCACTCAAGACTAACTCCACTCAAGAATAACTCCACTCAAGAATAACTCCACTCAAGAATAACTCCACTCAAGACTAACTCCACCCAAGACGAACTCCGCGCAAGACCATCTCCGACCAAGACCATCTCCGACCAAGACCATCTCCGACCAAGACCATCTCCGACCAAGACCATCTCCGACCAAGACCATCTCCGACCAAGACCATCTCCGACCAAGACCATCTCCGACCAAGACCATCTCCGACCAAGACCATCTCCGACCAAGACCATCTCCGACCAAGACCATCTCCGACCAAGACCATCTCCGACCAAGACCATCTCCGACCAAGACCATCTCCGACCAAGACCATCTCCGACCAAGACCATCTCCGACCAAGACCATCTCCGACCAAGACCATCTCCCACCAAGACCATCTCCGACCAAGACCATCTCCGACCAAGACCATCTCTCACCAAGACCATCTCCGACCAAGACCATCTCCGACCAAGACCATCTCCGACCAAGACCATCTCCGACCAAGACCATCTCCGACCAAGACCATCTCCGACCAAGACCATCTCCGACCAAGACCATCTCCGACCAAGACCATCTCCGACCAAGACCATCTCCGACCAAGACCATCTCCGACCAAGACCATCTCCGACCAAGACCATCTCCGACCAAGACCATCTCCGACCAAGACCATCTCCGACCAAGACCATCTCCGACCAAGACCATCTCCGACCAAGACCATCTCCGACCAAGACCATCTCCGACCAAGACCATCTCCGACCAAGACCATCTCCGACCAAGACCATCTCTCACCAAGACCATCTCCGACCAAGACCATCTCCGACCAAGACCATCTCTCACCAAGACTAACTCCACCCAAGACTAACTCCACCCAAGACTAACTCCACCCAAGACTGGTTCCTGAAGAGACTAACTTAGCCCAAGACTAGCTCCTGATGAGACCAGTTCCTACAAAACAGCATAGACCAACCAGCAAGACCAACCTGGCACACCACCCACCTATACAAACAAACGATGATGGACTATCACAAAAAAGTCTCCTAATAAGAGTCTCGTAGCTAACCTCTTCACAGAAAATCTTCGCAGAATCTTCGCAAAACATTTCTACCAGAACTGACAATACCAAAGTTTCATACTATCTTACCAAGCCAACTTGCCAGGCCAACTGACCAAGCCAACCAACTAGTTACTAAACATTCCTCAAAAATATTCCCCTAATTTCATTCGTTCGCCATATAGAACTCAGTCGATTTTAAACGACCCGAGTAAGGCACAATTCTTCGTATGGAAATATAGCCGTGGTACTGCATGCACTCACATAAATTTTATCTAAAACAGACTATCAATTGATTGTTTACACCATTGAATAATAAGTCTTTCTGAGAAGTAGAAGGGCCTGTGTAATAAAAAAAACACACGTGACTATATACATAAATTTTATTTATTTACTTACTATATACATTCTATCTTTCTAATTATTTTGAAAATTCAATCTTTATATTTCTCAGATGTTTGCAGATTGTGGCTAGTAGCCAACAGTCTCATCTCATATAAACCCGATTCTTCAGTTCATCGATGATTGAAGATATCTCAACAATGCGTGAGAGATCCCCGCGTTTTTGCAGGTCAATCAAATATCTGAGTCTATCAACAAGTTCATTCGGGTCTTCGGGAAATATGTAACGAGCGTTCTTGACGCCTTCTGCCTTCTTCACACCACTTGTCGAAGGAAACTCTTTGGTGAAATGTGTGGGAACATCGAGATAATCATCATCCTTCTCACCAGACACTTCATCAACACAGTCTTCATAGTCATTATCATTACTGATGTCTTCATGATCGTCTTCGCCTCCTGTTCATCCTCAACATCAATTTCACTTTTCTTTGTAGATGTCGCACAGTCAACATCAGTATTTAGAGCAGACAACTGTTTATTCTGAATTTCGTCAATTTCACGCGAACGTCTTGCAAGTGAACATTACACACATAATGTCTCTAAAAAAAACTTCGTAGGTCTCTCATTCCATCATTAGCATTAACTGTACTGTCATAATCGTCTGTGGGATCAGTACCCTTCGACGCAGCAGGGGGTATTGACGACGTCACTTGCTTGCTCTCAAAAGACGAATCATTGCAGTTCTTGGTGTGGTTCTTCAAAATATCACCTTGCATAAACTGCATGTGCCCATTGTGGTAATGCTTCATCGCGCGAAAAGGACTCTTCGTGCAGGCGGGTCTCTCATGTCGCCAAGCTTTTGCTGAAGATCTTTCCACAATAGAATCACTGTTTTACATGTAATTTTCCAGCAGTGTGAGAAGGTACATCCATAGAAGTAACCTCTACAGTAGATTTCGTACAATCGTTGGCTTGCATCATCATCTTCATGAAAAAACCTGAATTCTTTTCCACAGTGGCAACATGTGTATCTAATTTTCTAACCTACCATATTGCTAAGTATTAAGAGTACTTCCGAGGTAGGGACGGGAGTTTATTTCGTCTCAGGGCTACGCCCCATACGCCTACAAGGGAGAGGATTCGTGCAAAAGAGGCGTACATCGCGGCCGCGAGGGATTAAGGCAGCCATGTGCCATGTGCTGTGTGTGATGCATGTTGTGTGTCAGTATTTTCAAAATAATACCTAAACTGTTTAACATAAATTGTCCTGGTTTTCTTCATTTAAGAAACAACTGATTGTACATTTCCCATTCTAAAAGTTATGTTTGGTATCAATACCGCAAGTATAAAAGACAGCGGCCTACATTTCTGCTATAAATGTGCTTCAAAGAATTTAATGTAACACACACAACTAAGAAATGTAATCAAATATTTTTTTGTAGTTAATGATTTTTATTTAGTGGTCTTAACGTCTAGTCGACAACGGGATTATTATAGGCGGTTACATTATTCAATTTAGCACTCAGACAGACAAACAGACATTAACACACCCATGCCTTAACCGGGACTCGTTCTACGCCCTTACGTATTATTGTAGACCGATGTATGTTAACTTTACCACACCATGTATAGGTTAAAAATTTATACTACATGTTAGAAAGTTTACCAGAAAATTTTCTTAATTACGTTTATTATACTTACCACAGTCACCTTTTTCTGCATCACTTAATCCTTCAAAGTCTTCATTCAAACACACACGTATACTTCTCCACGCTTCTTTGGCTAAAGTTCTGTCTGTATACTAATCTAATGTTTTGTCCCACAACACTGGCCTTTGTTCGACCAATGTAATGAGTATTTCTGGATCTACTTCTATGTCACTCATGATTAATCACCGATAAACTTAACTTCACTCGAGTAACATACATGTAGTTCAGTCACGACAACAGCTCCCGCACGGCTAAACCACGGAGGGTGTGAAGATAATAACTGGCAATATACCACTGAATAGCTGTACGGGCGAATCCCCGTCACGAGCCCGGGTAAAGTAGAGGATAGAGACGGGTTCACTACGGTCTCCGGGCGGGTGCTTTGCCCGAAACGTATCGCATGAAGGGACCAACACTTGCTAATGTATAACTCTTTGTACGGGTGAACACACAGATCCGGGCCATCTCCCGCACGGGCAAAAAGACGTACCGTGTGAAAGAGTTACAGTTCGACTAACATATCGTATGTGATGTGGACGGAAGGACTGCTGGGTATATTCTTAAACTGTTTTAATCGTGGCGGTCTACGTCGTAATGGATAAGAAGAGTAAGAAACAGTGAAATACACTATAAGTATACAAAAGGGCACTGCCTACCGGCTGGCAGCTGCGAAATTTAAATGAGAAATCCCATGTTATCGAAATTTCGCCTCAGTGCGTTAATTTTAAGTATAGGCGTTTCGAACGAAATGTATTCTTCACGAATATTTTAGGAGAAGTTCTCTGCATCGGACATGATTCCATAACATGTATAGCCTGTATGCAAGGTATTTTTAAAATGCATGTTTTACAAATAAAGTACATACTACATNATATATATATATATATTGAAAACACACGCTTGTAAGGATCATATCCAAAAAAAAATTCATAAAAAATAAATTTTATTTTAAACGCCTATGTTTCAAATTAACGCGCTGAGGTGAAGTTTTCATAACATGGGGTTTCCTATTTAAATTTTGCCACTGCCAGCTGGTAGGCAGTGCCCTTATGTATACTTATAGTGTATTTCACTGTTTCTTACTCTTATTATCCGTTACAACATATACCGCCACGATTAAAACAGTTTAAGACAATACCCAGCAGTCCTTCCGCCCACATCACATACGATATGTTAGTCGAACAGTAACTACGTCAATATCAGCCTAATATTCCATTTATTAAAGTGAAGGTTCTTTACGGAAATTGACACCAAAACCTCGAAAAACGCAGTATCGTACATGCAGAATATATTGGTTTAAGTATGTAGCGACGGCACAACTGTTACGTACTGAAAAATATAATGAACAACAGAACATCTTTAATATCGCTAAACCATTGCCTTTGGTATGAAGTAATATATCTTTACTGTGAACAAAAGCAGCTCAAAGAATGTTTCTTTCTTTGCAGTAAAGGAAGGCGAAGATGCCATAAAACAAAAACGCATTAATAATTAAGAAAACATTCACTTACAGCAAACCTTTGTTTCTGTAATCTTCTCATGGAATTAAGGCAATATTGTGTCCCTGTAAACAAAAAAAAAAGCCTCAAAGAAATGGTTTTCTTTGCGTACAGAATACTTTGTAAGGGTTTTGTGTACGTGCAGTGTAGGATTAAAACAAACTTGCGCATACTAATTCCCAGCTAACAAAATCCGCTTTACAATATATTCCATGGCAAACAGTACACGCTTTTTTTACTACTAGCAAACGCTAAGCCAGAACATTTTTGCTAAGTTCTTTAATTTCCTCTCCTTCGATCGGACGTGCATCAATTCACCAAGCTCTTTCTTAAGTTCTATCTAAACGGNTTTTTTTACTACTAGCAAACGCTGAGCCAGAACATTTTTGCAAAGTTCTTTAATTTCCTCTCCTTCGATCGGACGTGCATCAATTCACCAAGCTCTTTCTTAAGTTCTATCTAAACGGCGTCTGTACCTGGGGCAGTACAACGTTCGCTGAGGTTATGCATACGAAGAAACACAAAATATTTCAGTGAGTTCGCCGGTTGGTTTTATTTTAATCGTTAGCTTCGTAATGATCTACGCATAAGAAATAATAATTTATATTCCCGTCTATGCAGAGACGTTTGTTACCGTCTCCGCCAAATGGACTCTGAATTTTCTAGAAACCTTTTTTATGAACATTTCATCTCTCACAAATGCACATATTTTTTATGTCGCGATTACTTTCAATGTTTTAAGTTTTATTTGTAATAACGAGTACGTACAAGGCTTAATACATCAGTCCACTTGTCCGCGGTTTTATTCACCCGTTAACTTCTACCAACGTTTCAGCCACATTCAGGGAATTGATGATAGTTAATCTGTGAAATGTAAACGCAACCTCTTTCGTGTTGTGTTTTTATGAATAGTTATTTTTTCATGCCAAACCTTCTTTTTGTACCACAACAGTGCAATTTAACTAAAGTAACTGGATGATAAATAAATGTCAGTTGATGTAGTTCATCCCATTTTCAGTTAAGTGCAACATTTACTTTTAAGGTTTAGTACTGGACCTTTCTTTATAAGAGTATGTTCAGTTCGGTTCAAATGTCACTGATTCACCGTGGCCAACAGCTGGTGAAACTGTTATCATCGTTTGTTTGAGCGAAGTTTGACTTGTTTCTTTTTACACCCACAAATATTTTTATATTAACTTTTTAAGCAGTTTTACTTCTTGTAATGTGGTGCTGTGGGGTCATTTAGAAACTATTTCCTCTGTCACAGAGTTCTATTCGAAAGCGGGCACCTTAAAAAATATTAAAATGCCTTGTAATATATATTCTTTTTCCCTGAAGCTTTGTTCTTACTGCACGGGACCGATGGAATTTGGAGTCATGAAGTTGAAGGTCACATTAACAGAAAACCTTCACGCCATTTGTTGCAGTGCAGCCACGTGTGTCACAGGACATGTTGCAGTGCTCTGTGAAACATGTTGGCACGGCGTTATTTTATAGGTAACTTTTAATGCTAGTACAAAATACGTTGTATTGTGGCAGAAAGTTATCAAAATGAGGTGAGTACACGGAGAGTAAAAACAACTTCAGAACTCACAGTGCGTCACTGGATTGGAAAATGTTGTACCAGTGACCAGAATCTTTCGGCTGAGGAAGGTAGAGAAAAAAAGTCTAAAATTGATAAGGAGGCTTCACAGACATATGTAGAACGTGCCTAGCATTTATACGTCTTTAGTTCAAACAGTGCAATCGTTTCCGACCATTTACAGTAGAAAGAGAAGGTGAGAAAAAATGGAAGACTGGGTATCGCGTGAACTGGCGGAGCGGTTAGGCATCTGTGATAACAATGATCCGTCACTCGATCGTATTGTGATGTGTTGTAAGAAGTGAGTCGTGAACGATAATCGCAAGTAAAGTGGACAGTGGCTGGACGTTGGTGAACGTCACAAACACTTTCCCAAACCAAGGTCGAGGCCACACAAATGTTAGTGTGGTCGACAACACTGCACGTTTTTCATTACCAATCTGGTCGGCCTTGTGAAACTACTATCGCTGTTTGGTACTGTGCAAGAAATAAAGAAAATGCACCGACAGTTGTGTGATAAGTAGCTATGCTTGGTGCACGTGAAGGGTTCTGCTCTCGGCAAACATAGCCAAACTTCGCATGGTAAATATATTGTTACAAGACGCCTGAGAGGCGTATCTGAGTTCGTGAGGGATGGAGGTTTTAATCAAATTAAAAGAACTAAATTTAATTTTTAATTTATTTTTACAGCTAATATTTACAGCATTAAATTACCTATCTCGACTATTACTCTTTTTATTTCTCAATGAGCGCAATATTTTATGTATATTCGAACTCTAATTAACGTCTTTCTGAAGGTCTTTGTTTGGTTATAGTTATTTAACTCATACTNTATTTTATGTATATTCGAACTCTAATTAACGTCTTTCTGAAGGTCTTTGTTTGGTTATAGTTATTTAACTCATACTCATCATTAAAACATGTTCAGTCTGTTTTGCCTTCATTTGTAATGTCTTTCACTCGCGCATCCAGTCCAACAGTTCAGCCTGCCAGTCGCACTCTCTGCTGCTCTGTTGCCCTCAGTCACCGATTTGCTTCCCGCTGGTCACTTCCAGCGCTACTCGTTGCTCTTGTAGCTCGTCGTCTATCACTTAACGTCGCACAATCGCTCAGACTCCCGACTCTCATAAAGTGCCGGCTCGTAGGCCCGTCGCATTTTTATACTATCACTGGCCTTTATCAGGAAAGTTCAAGACACCATGAGTCACGCCGAGAGAAGCTAAGGCAGTAGTGATGACCAGAACATTCCATCAATGATATCTGAAAGACACTCGATACCTAGGGTAGGAAGCAGCTTTCTCCCTGATAGGCAAGACAAGCACACTTTGTAAACATTCCTTTGTGAAAAGCTGCCGCGTGTAACAATATGAAACAAGCCGAGTGGCCTGGGGTGTTAAGTTATCCCGAACCCTCCACTTTTCCCCCCGACTTGGCACTATCAGATAACCGCATGCTTATCGTATCAGTAACCTTCAGAATGACAGGTTATTCAGAAATAGAGATCGTGCAGAAGGCACATTTCGCTGTCTCTCTTGCCGCACAGGGGCACTGTATCTTCAGAGAGGAATATAGAGCCTTGTGAATCGTTGGCAGATGCGTGGCCCTGCAGATGGAGACCATCTGAATGATGCAGATATTTTAACTTCGTTCCAAAAATTATGTATTATTGTAATGTAAGAAAACTGCAATTTATTTGCGAACAACCTGGTGATATTTTCTTGGAATTTGAAATTCAGTCACTTTGTTGTCGAAAAAAAAAAATCACAACGAGTTGGCAAATGTCGCAGTCGCCATCTTGAGGGACTTCGACGCCGCTGACACTCAAAAGTCAAAAGTATTCATAAAATGGACATTAAATCTGCAGATTCCATTTGCTGCAAATGTACAATATGTTCTATGTGTGTTTGGATTGTAAAATAAAAAATCATTTAGACATTTACTGACCTTATTCTTGAACTGAAAAAAAAAAAATATATATATGTATATATACAGGATGATTCTAAAATCATGGGACAAACATTGAGGGGTGGTAGAGCTCACTAAAACAAACAATTATTGTATAGGAATATATGGGCGGAAGTGACGCGTTGAGGCACAAACACAAAAACATAACACATTAACGGAAACATAAAATGTTCATTAGCAGCATACTTAACGAGTGATTCCGTACAGAAAATGTTGAAACCGTTGCTGGAAATGCATCCACCAACAGTCACGCATGCTTGGCGACTTCTACAAATGGCGTGATTGGCTGACAATGGTGGCATGCGTGAAACACCCGCATATTTGAATCTCTTCGCCATTCACTCTACCGACGCCACTGTCAGTGGTATCAATTTTCAGCAATTATTATAAACATTGCTGTAAAAAGGCATTTAGCGGCGACGTTGTAAATAAACAATGTGTTGCATTTCATGTGTTATTTTTGTGTTTGTGCCTCAACGCGTCATTCCCGTCCATATATTCCTATACAATAATTGTTGGTTTTAGTGAGCTCTACCACCCCTCAATGTCTGTCCCATGATTTTAGAATCAGCCTGTATATATTTGGCTGACTAAATATTAGTGCCCGGGATCGTGGGAAACTGCCGGCGTAGCCGCGGGCAGTCTGGCACCTGTGTGACTGCGGGACTGCCTCTGTCCCGAGGCTGGCTCTCGGCCGTCGCGCACGCGGCCCCGCAGGTAAACCAACATGGCGGCGCGGCAGCGCACTGTTTCCGATATCCCCCGCACCCTTTCCAGCGCGCTGCCTGTTCGAGCCCCCATAACCTCCTCCCCCTGTACTCCAGCAGCCCAACACCATCGCCGAGTGGGAAGACTTGGGTTGCTCGCCGATGCTTTGGGCGCGGCGCTCCTGTTATATAGTGTGTTCGCGGTTTCTTCACACTGTTCGAATCAAACCACTGTAAAAACACCCCATGAATGACGTGATTGGTTGTTACCTAAATATGCCGTATATCATAGGCGCTTTATACCTGTGTTAACATAAAAGTGTTTTTTTTTTTTGTTAAATTAAACTTTTACTTGTATTTTATCTATACGATATATAATTTAATTTTTACTTAATACGTATCAAAATAGAGAGAAAATAGGTATGTTGGTAATGCCTAGCAAGAAATAGTTCTTATGCAAAATTGTTATTACTCTGAGAGCGCACGAATGTGGTGCGTTGTCCCTCTGGCATTATTTTCCTAGACTGGTGTAAGCTTTGTTTGCATGAGGCGGATGGATATCCTGAAAGTAGAACTTTAGCAGGGCTTCAGAAAAGTTGGAAATAACCGTGAATGGACTATATTTGAGCATCGCCTCACAAACTACATAGTTAGTAGTCCGGACATATTATTTGTATATTAGTTGTTTGCTCGTTTACGCGTTCTTCAGCAAATAAATATCCTGCGAATACCAGTTTTTGCCTAAGAAAAATTAAAAAAAAAAATCTGAGCACGTACGGTTTTGTTTTTATTGTGCATTTAAAAAATCGTAAAAATGGGGGTGAAATCACAATTTTGGAATCTCGCCTGCGCAGTTTCTTTAAGAGGTATGAGTAAAGTAAAACCGTTCAATCGTAGTTACATGTGTGGGTTTCACTCGTGTGTAACAAAGTCCCCCTGTTGTAGATGTAATTTGCACAGGAAAGCATGGCGACTGAAGCACTGCACGGCGGTCCAGCGCTTTGCACGTATGAGCGATGGGACACTGGGTGNATATATATATATATATGTATATATAGTATAAGTATTACTATGGTACTATGGAAGGTACGAAGACATTAGGGAATTTATGTAGATATGATTGGTTCAGCACTAGGTAACTGTGTAATTGCTTAAATTTTCCCGTGGCGCCTTCGTGCGGCGAGACAAGTAACTTAATCCTTTCATACCCACGTTATGTTTCCAGGAGTTGCAAATATGAAAATTTTTGTTGCATGCTGTACTTAAGCTACTTCAACACTTTTTTTAGTTATCACGACCTAGAAACTTTAAGTTTTGTGTTTGGATATAGTGCTACGAACCATTAGCAACTTAGAACAGTAAGACGGTTTACGAGTCAGCTACCAGGAAAGATCATTGGGTGTTGAGCCTTGCAGAGTACAGCAATGGCCAAAATATCCTCGTGTGTGTTGCACACATAACGGCGTACACTGCGGGTACGAGTGGTTTAAGCCATCGACCTATATAATACAATAATATAGGCTGTCCGTACTTAACTGAGCACTTCTGAAAGCCTTGCTTAGGATCTAATTAATTTCTCATTTTTGTGTTACTCCGCCATATGTATACTTAGCATTTCCGTAACCATCTAATTTTGCTTATGCACCAATAGAGTGGAAATGTGACATTGTTAGGAAATTATACATTATACTTGCAAGTTAATTCTTACTGATTCGTACATAAAATAAACACAAAACCATACTAAATACATGAACACGGGCCTCTTCTGTTCTTCAAGACATCGCGTCTCGTCTTCGCACAACCGTGCACGCTCGGTTCATTACAACTCGGACTCGTTAAGCAGCAAATTAAATTAAATTCCCAGCTGGGTGATCACCTCAGATCACCACTGCCCTGGCGAAAAAAAAAATCTAATATGGCTTGTTTTTCTTCAATAATAAATTTAAAAGATTCACCGAGGAATAACATTTTTCAACAACACCTCGTTTAAAATCCGTTCTCCTCATAGGCTAGCTAGTGTTGCATCACGTAGTTACTTACAATCATTNTCAATAATAAATTTAAAACATTCACCGAGGAATAACATTTTTCAACAACACCTCGTTTAAAATCCGTTCTCCTCATATGCTAGCTAGTTTTGCATCACGTAGTTACTTACAATCATTACTTTGAACATAACAAAATGTCGACAAATCTCTCTCTGACAAAAAAAAATATTTTTAAATTTTTATTCAAAACTAAACTTCCTTTGTATCACGTTAAACATGTGTAACTGAATTTTCTGATGAAAAATAAACTTTAAACCCACAATTTAAAAAAAAAATTTAAAACAATAATTCTCACTGTAACAATGTATGGTTTTTAGGTTTCATAAACAAATTTACGATCTAAAAGTAAGTATGACTTATATCAGATCTCGAACATAAAATTATGAAAATAATAAATATATATTTACTTAGGATAGTTGGTGATATAGACTATTCACGGTAAAGTGAGCACTTTTGAAAGCCCTCTCATTTCGAATAATAGTCAATAAATATATTTAATTTTAGCTTTCGACGTAAACTTCTGAGTGAGGTGGAATATACACACCGTGCTTATTACTTACATGGCAATATTTGATTTTTAAAAGGTGGTAAAGGAATGAAATACGGCTGAAAGTNTCGACGTAAACTTCTGAGTGAGGTGGAATATACACACCGTGCTTATTACTTACATGGCAATATTTGATTTTTAAAAGCTGGTAAAGGAATGAAATACGGCTGAAAGTAAAAAGTAACTAGGGCCTCAAAAGTGCTCACTTTACCGTGAGCAGCCTGTTAGTGGCTCGCTTCGACACGCGCATGCACAGTAGCCACGGCCTCGACTGTCCACAGACGCTTGTAAAGTACGACGAGGGTACTGTGGAAAGACTATACCTTCTGTCGGGCCAGGAAATTGTCTCCGAAAAACTCGAAGAAATTCTTAAACAGCCTTGTTCCTTCTGTAGTATTCTTCACATCCTCTGCTGGAACTCAAGTCTTTGTCTTCCTCAGAAGATGAAACAGCGAGGTCTGCGTCAATCCCGTCCGGTAGTTATAAAAGTTTTCTTGGTTGCCTTATGCCGGCAGGCAAGCCCGCAATTAGGGCTACACAAAATCTCCCCCAAAAAAGTTTACGTTTGAATTAGTTTGAATTTTCCCACTGTAACAATATCGCCGCACCGTATGCAAACCGTTAAAAGCTGCGAGCGTGTTACTTGTTTCCGAGCGAATTAAAAATCTCATCCAGTATAGATGACGAGTGGATTTAGAGAACAAAATAGGACGAGGTGTGAAACATTTCAACAAGCTGATTTCCTTGTAGATGCTGGCATTGAAATCATGATGTCTTAAAGTGGATGGACGGCTCACAACTTGAAATGCAAAGCCGAAGAGAAGTGGAGTGGAGAGCGGAGAGATTTGGTAGGGCTCTTAACATAGAGATCTTAAGATCCGATGAGGGTGAAATGAGGTGAGTATGTAGCAGCGCCGGAATGAAAAGGCGGGGGGAACGGGAGATCCCCGAGAAACCAGCGGCATCGTCCGGCACGATTCCCTCGTGAGAGACGTAGTAAACAAAGCGCAGATGGGGGCGGTATATACCTCACTCGGGAATTATATGGTATGACACCTCGCGTCTCTATCTTCAGTGACATGGCCAAGAGTGCCAAGTTATACCAAGTCCTTGGAGAGAGATTACCTAGGTTCGAATCTTGGGAATGACGCCGATGCCCACGGTTTTAGAGTGAATACTACCAAATTTCCACCCGCGAAAAAAAAAAAAAAGCTATGTTTAGCACATAAAACTAGGGAACTTATTAATCAGAATATCAGGAAACGCACAGTTTCTGAGCTATGATTCTGTAAACGCAGCCAATAGCACGACAGGCTGTGATGAGACCTTTCTAAGTAATGCACCGTGCAGCACGCTGATTATCCGACAACTCTGCGACCGGCTGCAGTTAGTGGGAAGACCAATGTGCGTAAGTAGGTAGGGCTTACCATCTCATCGACAGCAACATCATTAGAGGTGGAGCAAGAAGCTCGGATAAGCAGGAGCGAAGAAGGAATCGTCCATGACCTGCAGTAAGAAACCATTCTAGCTTATGCCTGAAGTGATTTCGAGAAACTATACGTTTTTATAATAGTGTTAAATAATGTTGTAATAATCCTATAATCACGTTAAATGATAATTTCCTATAAATATATTAACTAATTTTGTTAAAATGTAATAATATTGTTCATTAAAGTTGTCCTAATGTTAAAACATGTTTTTATGATAGTGTTAAATCAAGTTGTTATAATGCTATAATCATGTTAAGTGGAAATTATCACTTAAAAGATTATAGCATTATAACAACATGTTTAATCACTATTATAAAAACCTGTTTTAACATTATTATAAAATTACAAAATCTTTTAACAATATCATAATATTTTAACAAAATTATTTAACATCCTTATAGGGAATATAACAATACCATAACATTTTAACAAAATTATTAACATTATTAAAAGAAATTATCCCTTAAAATGATTAAAGCATTATAAAAAAATGATTTAACACTATTATAAAAACATGTTTTTACTTTATTACAACATTAGAACAACATCGTTATTAACAATATTATAACATTTTTACAATATTATTTAACATTATAATAGGAAATCATCACTTAACAAATTTACAGCATTATAACAACATCATTTAACAGTACTATAAATATATGTTTTAACCTTATTATAAGATAAGAACAACATTATTTAACTATAATATAAAAATTCTATCAAAATTATTTAATTATTATCGGAAATTATCACTTTACACTATTATAGCATTATAACAACTTGATTTAACACTATTACAAACCTGTTTTTATATTATTATAACATTAGAACAACATTATTTAACAATATTATTACATTTCATCAAAATTATTTACCATTATTTTAGGAAAGTATATCTTTACATGATTATAGCATTATAACAATATGATTTAACACAATTTTAAAAACACTTTTAAACATTATTATAACATTAGAACTATATTATTTAACAATATCATTATTATAAGAAATTATCACTTAAATTGGTTATGGCATTATAACAATATGATTTAACACTATTACAAAACACTTTTTAACATTTTCATAACATTAGATTAACTTTATAAAACAATATTATACAATTTTAAATATATAATATAACATTATTATAAGAAATTATTTTTTAAAATAATTATNTTTATAAAACAATATTATACAATTTTAAATATATAATATAACATTATTATAAGAAATTATTTTTTAAAATAATTATAGTATTATAACAACATGATATATACATATTATAAAAAACGCGTTTTAAAATTTTTATAACATTAGAACATCATTATTTAACATTATTATAACATTTTACAAAATTATTTAACAATGTTACAGGAATTTATCACTTAACAAGATTATGACATTAGAACAACATGATTTTAAATTATTTTAAAATCATGATTTTACATTATCAATACACCAGAATAACATAATTAAAAAAATATTATAAAGTTTTACAAAATTAACTAACATTATTATAAGAAATTATCACCAAACATGATAATAGCATTATAACAACATG
Organism: Clitarchus hookeri; assembly: GCA_002778355.1. Taxonomy (NCBI): domain Eukaryota; kingdom Metazoa; phylum Arthropoda; class Insecta; order Phasmatodea; family Phasmatidae; genus Clitarchus; species Clitarchus hookeri. Next base: position 329,004 of record NQII01000543.1, on the reverse strand, counting down.
ATTTAACACTCTTATAAAACGTGTTTTAACATTATTATAACATTCGAATAACATTATTTCACAATATCATAACATTTTAANAACACTCTTATAAAACGTGTTTTAACATTATTATAACATTCGAATAACATTATTTCACAATATCATAACATTTTAACAAAATTATTTATCATTATTATAGGAAATTATCACCTAACATGATTATAGCATTATAACAACATGATTTAACCCTATTATAAAACAAGTTTGAATATTATTATAACATTACAACAACAATAAGTTAACAATTTTATAATATTGTAAAAAATAAGTAATATAATTATAGGAAATTATAAGTTAACATCATTACAGTATCATAAAAACATGATTATAAACTATTATAAAAATGTGTTTTAACATTATTATAACGTAAGGACAACATTACATAACAATACCATAACTTTTTAACAAAATTATTTAACATTATTAGAGGAAATTATCACCAGACAGAATTATAGCATTTTAACAACATGATTTAACACTTATATAAAACATGTTTTTAATTTATGATAACATTAGAACAACATTATTTAAAAATATTATTACATTTCTACAATATTATTTAACATTTTAATAGGAAATTACTTAATAATTTTACAGAATTATAACAACATGATTTAACACTTTTATAAAAACATGTTTTAAATATAATATAAGATGAGTGCAACATTATTTAACAATTTTATAAAAATTCCACAAAATAATTTAACATTATTATAGCAAATTATCACTGAACATGATTATAGGATTTAAACAACATGATTTAACACTATTATTAATACATGATTTAACATTCTGATAACATTAAAAGAACATAAATTAAAAAATATTAAAACATTTTAACAAAATTATTCAACATTATTATAGGAAGTTATTATTTAACATGGTTATACCATTAATCAACATTATTTAACACCATTATAGAAAAATGTTTTAACTTTCTTATTACAATAACAGAACATTATTTAACAATATTATAACATTATATCAAAATTATTCAACACTGTTATAGGAAATTATCACTAAACATGATTATANATATTTAACAATATTATAACATTATATCAAAATTATTCAACACTGTTATAGGAAATTATCACTAAACATGATTATACCATTATATCAACATGTTTTAACACTACTATTAAAATATATTTTAACATTCTNAACACTCTTATAAAACGTGTTTTAACATTATTATAACATTCGAATAACATTATTTCACAATATCATAACATTTTAATAAAATTATTTATCATTATTATAGGAAATTATCACTTAACATGATTATAGCATTATAACAACATGATTTAACCCTATTATAAAACAAGTTTGAATATTATTATAACATTACAACAACAATAAGTTAACAATTTTATAATATTGTAAAAAATAAGTAATATAATTATAGGAAATTATAAGTTAACATCATTACAGTATCATAAAAACATGATTATAAACTATTATAAAAATGTGTTTTAACATTATTATAACGTAAGGACAACATTACATAACAATACCATAACTTTTTAACAAAATTATTTAACATTATTAGAGGAAATTATCACCACACAGAATTATAGCATTTTAACAACATGATTTAACACTTATATAAAACATGTTTTTAATTTATGATAACATTAGAACAACATTATTTAAAAATATTATTACATTTCTACAATATTATTTAACATTATAATAGGAAATTACTTAATAATTTTACAGAATTATAACAACATGATTTAACACTTTTATAAAAACATGTTTTAAATATAATATAAGATGAGCGCAACATTATTTAACAATTTTATAAAAATTCCACAAAATAATTTAACATTATTATAGCAAATTATCACTGAACATGATTATAGGATTTAAACAACATGATTTAACACTATTATTAATACATGATTTAACATTCTAATAACATTAAAAGAACATAAATTAAAAAATATTAAAACATTTTAACAAAATTATTCAACATTATTATAGGAAGTTATTATTTAACATGGTTATACCATTAATCAACATTATTTAACACCATTATATAAAAATGTTTTAACTTTCTTATTACAATAACAGAACAATATTTAACAATATTATAACATTATATCAAAATTATTCAACACTGTTATAGGAAATTATCACTAAACATGATTATACCATTATATCAACATGTTTTAACACTACTATTAAAATATATTTTAACATTCTTATAACATTAAAAGAATATTATTTAACAATATTATAACATTTTAACAAAATTATTTAACATTATTATAGCAAACTATCACTGAACATTATTATAACATTATAACAACTTGAATTAATACAATTATGAAAACATGCTTTAACATTGATATTACATTTAAATCACCCAATTAAACAATATTATATCGTTTTTACAAAAGTATTCGACATTCTGATAGGAAATTATCACTAAGCATGGATATACCATTATTTTAACACGATTTATCACTATTACAAAAATGTTTTTTAACATTCTAATAACATTAAAAGAACATTATTTAACAATATTATAACATTTTAACAAAATTATTTATCATTATTGTAGGATATTATAACTAAACATGATTATATGACTGTATAAACATGATTTAACACTATTATAAAAACCTGTTTTAACATTCCTATAACATTAAAAGAACATTATTTAACAATGTTATAGCATTATATCATCATGATTTAACAATATTACTAAATCATGTTTTAACATTCTTAAAACATTAAAATAACATTATTTAACAATATAATAATATTTTAACAAAATTATTCAACATTGTTATAGGAAATTATCACTAAACTTGGTAATACCATTATTTAAACACGATTTACCACTATTATAAAAACGTGTTTTAACATTCTAATAACATTAAAAGAACATTATTTAACGATATTGAATCATTTTAACAAAGTTATTTATTATTATCATAGGAAATTATTACTAAACATGATTATACCATTATATCAACAATATTTAACACTATTATAAAAACATGTTTTAATATTCTTATAACGTTTAAAGACCATTTTTTAACAATAATATAACATTTTAACACAATTATTTATCATCATTATATGAAATTATCACTAAACATGATTATACCAGCCAATCATCGTGATTTAACACTGTAATAAAAACACGTTTTAACGTTCTTATAACATTAAAGGAACATAACTTAACAATATTATAAAATATTAACAAAATGATTTGACCTTATTATAAGAAATTATCACTTATCATGGTTATAACATTATATCAACATGATTTTAACACTATTATAAAAACATTATTTTTCATTGTTATTACATAAACAGGATATTATTTAACATAACTGTAACATTATTTTAACAAAATTATTCAACATTATCATTGGAAATTATCATTAAAAATAAATATATCACTGTGTCAACATGATTTTAACACCATTTAAAAAACCAGGTTTTAACATTCCTATAACATTAAGGGAACGTTATTTAACATTATTATAACATTTTGACAAAATCATTTAATATTATTATAGGAAATTATCACTAAATATGTTTATACCATTATATCAACATAATTTAACACTATTATAAAAGCATGTTTTAACATTATTATTATATTAAAAGAACATTATATAACAATATTATATAAAGTTAACAAATTTATTCAACCTTATTATAGAAAATAATTAGTTAACATGGTTATACCATTATATCAACGTGATTATAGACTATTATAAAAACATCTTTTCAAATTCTTATAACATTAAAAGAAAATTATTTAACAATATTATAATATTTAAACAAAATGATTTATTATTATTATAGGAAGTAATCACTAAATATTATTTTACCATTACATCAACATGATTTAACACTATTATAAAAACATGCTTTAACATTGTTATTACATTTAAACAACATTATTTAACAATACAATAACATTTTTAAAAATAATTTTACATTATTATAGGAAATTATCACCAAACATGGTTATACTATTATATCAACATGATTTATCACTTTTATAAAAACGTGTTTTCACTTTCTTATAAAATTAAAAGAACATTATTTAAAATTATTATAACATTAAAACAACAGTATTCAACAAATTTTATAGTAAATTATTATTAGTCATGATTATATCACTGTATCAACATGATTTATCACTACTATAAAAACATGTATTAAAATTCTTATAACTTTAAAAGAACATATTTTTTACAATATTATAAAATATTAATAAAATTATTTTACATTATTTTAGGAAATTATCAGTAATCATGGTTGTACCAATTTATCAACATGATTTAACACTATTATAAAGACATGTTTAACATTAATAGAACATTATATAANTTTAACACTATTATAAAAACCTGTTTTAACATTCCTATAACATTAAAAGAACATTATTTAACAATGTTATAGCATTTAACAAAATTATATATTATTATTATAGGATGTTATCACTAAACATTGTTATACCATTATATCATCATGATTTAACAATATTACTAAATCATGTTTTAACATTCTTATAACATTAAAATAACATTATTTAACAATATAATAATATTTTAACAAAATTGTTCAACATTGTTATAGGAAATTATCACTAAACTTGGTAATACCATTATTTAAACACTATTTACCACTATTATAAANATTCAACATTGTTATAGGAAATTATCACTAAACTTGGTAATACCATTATTTAAACACTATTTACCACTATTATAAAAACGTGTTTTAACATTCTAATAACATTAAAAGAACATTATTTAACGATATTGAATCATTTTAACAAAGTTATTTATTATTATCATAGGAAATTATTACTAAACATGATTATACCATTATATCAACAATATTTAACACTATTATAAAAACATGTTTTAATATTCTTATAACGTTTAAAGACCATTTTTTAACAATAATATAACATTTTAACACAATTATTTATCATCATTATATGAAATTATCACTAAACATGATTATACCAGCCAATCATCGTGATTTAACACTGTAATAAAAACACGTTTTAACGTTCTTATAACATTAAAGGAACATAACTTAACAATATTATAAAATATTAACAAAATGATTTGACCTTATTATAAGAAATTATCACTTATCATGGTTATAACATTATATCAACATGATTTTAACACTATTATAAAAACATTATTTTTCATTGTTATTACATAAACAGGATATTATTTAACATAACNCAACATGATTTTAACACTATTATAAAAACATTATTTTTCATTGTTATTACATAAACAGGATATTATTTAACATAACGGTAACATTTTAACAAAATTATTCAACATTATCATTGGAAATTATCATTAAAAATAAATATATCACTGTGTCAACATGATTTTAACACCATTTAAAAAACCAGGTTTTAACATTCCTATAACATTAAGGGAACGTTATTTAACATTATTATAACATTTTGACAAAATCATTTAATATTATTATAGGAAATTATCACTACATATGTTTATACCATTATATCAACATAATTTAACACTATTATAAAAGCATGTTTTAACATTATTATTATATTAAAAGAACATTGTATAACAATATTATATAAAGTTAACAAATTTATTCAACCTTATTATAGAAAATAATCAGTTAACATGGTTATACCATTATATCAACGTGATTATAGACTATTATAAAAACATCTTTTCAAATTCTTATAACATTAAAAGAAAATTATTTAACAATATTATAATATTTAAACAAAATGATTTATTATTATTATAGGAAGTAATCACTAAACATTATTTTACCATTACATCAACATGATTTAACACTATTATAAAAACATGCTTTAACATTGTTATTACATTTAAACAACATTATTTAACAATACAATAACATTTTTAAAAATAATTTTACATTATTATAGGAAATTATCACCAAACATGGTTATACTATTATATCAACATGATTTATCACTTTTATAAAAACGTGTTTTCACTTTCTTATAAAATTAAAAGAACATTATTTAAAATTATTATAACATTAAAACAACAGTATTCAACAAATTTTATAGTAAATTATTATTAGTCATGATTATATCACTGTATCAACATGATTTATCACTACTATAAAAACATGTATTAAAATTCTTATAACTTTAAAAGAACATATTTTTTACAATATTATAAAATATTAATNACTACTATAAAAACATGTATTAAAATTCTTATAACTTTAAAAGAACATATTTTTTACAATATTATAAAATATTAATTAAATTATTTTACATTATTTTAGGAAATTATCAGTAATTATGGTTGTACCAATTTATCAACATGATTTAACACTATTATAAAGACATGTTTAACATTAATAGAACATTATATAANTATGGTTGTACCAATTTATCAACATGATTTAACACTATTATAAAGACATGTTTAACATTAATAGAACATTATATAACAATATTATATTATTTAAACAAAATAATTCTACATTATTATAGAAAATTATCACTAAACATGGTTATACCATAAAATCAACATTATTTAACACTATTATAAAAAATTGTTTTAACTTTCTTATTACATTAACAGAATATTATTTAACAATATTATAACATTTAACAACATTGTTCAACACTATTATAGGAAATTATCACCAAACATGATTATATAATTTTATCAACATGATTTAACACTATTATAAAAGCATGTTTAAACATTCTTATAACATTAAAAGAACAATATTTAACAATATTATAACATTTTAACAACATTATTCAACATTATTATAAGAAATTGTCGATACTCATGGTTTTACCATTGTATCAACATGATTTAACATGTAAAAGTTCCGCGGGCTAGTTGTGCGATATTAAAAATATTATATATGCCTCACAGTGGGCGCCATGTTGTAATAGTTCGGGCCGCGGCTCGTTACATTATATTTAAAATATTTCAGCCTCACAGGTGGGCCGCCATGTTGTAATAGTGCGTNTTCGGGCCGCGGCTCGTTACATTATATTTAAAATATTTCAGCCTCACAGGTGGGCCGCCATGTTGTAATAGTGCGTCTCTTTCGTTACTAGCGTATTTAGAATTTTAGCATAATGCAGCCTCAAAGGTTAGGCGCCATCTTGTAACGTTCAGCCGCTTACACTGCCTACTGTTTATTTGCCACGACTTGCTCAGGGTAGAATACACGAGACTCAGTTAATTGAACACTAGTTAATTTTGAAATAAAGTTCAAGTTCGAAGTTAGTTTGATATATATTTATTTATTTAACATTCTGCAACACAGTTCACAGACGTACAGACGGAGTTTCAGTATGCAGAGTACGAACCTTTACCATTAAATATACTATTGCAGATAACAGTGCCACAGTCGTTTACGTAATAAAGTTCTTAAAAAACTGACCCGAAGAAACTTAAAATGCAGCTACCTCCCACACGGGCTGAGAAATGATATATTAAAGTCTAGTTGCCGATGTGGGGGTTCTAGTCCTGCCCGAACACGGCCTAGGCTAGCATTGCATGATACTTCTCGACTGCGCTGACCTGCCCTCACGGGCGACGTGAAGTCACTCTCCCTGACGACTGACTTGAATAAGACTGCCCCTTAGGGTGACAGACAGATGCCATTTTTGTGCTGCCTATCACCCCCCTCTTCTGAGATAAGCGCCCGGCATCTGCCAGCAGCGTCATCTAAACTGCACGTGTCCCGCGCTCAACACGTTATCGACTGCTGCGCCGTCAACAGAAACTAACCTCTCGTACAACAAAAACTTGTTGACTTTGCCTGAAACTGCGCTGGAGGAACTAAAACTGTAGACGCATTCAAAATCCCGATAACTAACCTCTCGTTTCATATAAAATTTGGATGACGCAGTAAAACTGCGCAGAAGGAACTAAAACTTGTCGACGTCGCTGTTACCAGAAACGAACTAATCTAAGTAATGATAACACTTCCCAAAACACTGAAAACAACTGACGTTCGAAATGAAACGGTTACCGGACTACTGATAAAACGCAAACAGCAGACGTCCGCCCTTTAACCTACAAATGCACACGTCTGTCTGAAAAACAAACACGGGAAACGAGCTACCACAGCTTCAAACTGAAATACGATAAAAATATTACGACGCTTTCCAGAGCTTCATACACCCGAAAGAATTTTACACCCACGTCCCGCAAAATTACGAATATTGCGTCATTACAAACACTTTTATTTAAAAAAAATTTAAGACACTTATAACACTAAAAGAACATTATTTAACAATATTATAACTCTTNCAAACACTTTTATTTAAAAAAAATTTAAGACACTTATAACACTAAAAGAACATTATTTAACAATATTATAACTCTTTCACAAAAATTATTCAACATTCTTATAGCAAATTATCACTAAACATTGTTATACCATTATATCAAGATGATTCATCACTATTATAAAAATATTATATTAATTGCTTATAACTTTAAAAGAACATTATTTAACAATATAATATTATTAAAACTAAATTATTAAACATTATTATAGTAAATTATTACTAATCATGGTTATACCATTATGTCAACTTGATTTGACACTATTATTGAAACATGTTTTAATATTCTTATAACACTAAAAGAACATTATTTAACAATATTATAACATTTTAACAAAATTATTTAACATTATTATAGAAAATTATTACTAAACACTGTTATACCATTATATCAACTTGATTTAGCACAATTATAAAAACATGCTTTAACATTGTTATTACATTAAATTAACATTATTTAACAATATAATATCATTTCAACAAAATTCTTCCAAATAATTATAGGAATTAATTGCTTGCCATAGTTATACCATAATATAAAAATGATTTATCAGTATTATTAAAAGGTGTTTTAACATTCTTATAACATTTTAAGAACATTATTTAACAATATTATGATATTTTAACAAAATTATTTAACATAATTATAGGAAATGATCACTTAACTTGATTATATCACTGTATCAACATGAATTAACACTTTTATAAAAACCTCTTTTAAAATTCTTATAACATTAAAAGAACATTTTTTTAACAAAATTATAACATTTTAACAATTTTTTTTTACATTATTATAGGAAATCATCACCAAGCATGGTTTACCATTATATCAATATTGTTTAACACAATTATAAAAAAATNAAATGATTTATCAGTATTATTAAAAGGTGTTTTAACATTCTTATAACATTTTAAGAACATTATTTAACAATATTATAATATTTTAACAAAATTATTTAACATAATTATAGGAAATGATCACTTAACTTGATTATATCACTGTATCAACATGAATTAACACTTTTATAAAAACCTCTTTTAAAATTCTTATAACATTAAAAGAAAATTTTTTTAACAAAATTATAACATTTTAACAATTTTTTTTAACATTATTATAGGAAATCATCACCAAGCATGGTTTACCATTATATCAATATTGTTTAACACAATTATAAAAAAATTGTTTAAACTTTCTTAATACATTAACAGAACATTATTTCACAATATTATTACTTTTTAACAAAATTATTCAACCTTATTTTAGGAAATTATCGCTAAACATGGTTATACCAATATATCAACATGATTAAACACTTATAAAAACATGTTTTAACATTCTTATAACATTAAAAGAACATTATTTAACAATATTATAATATTTTAACAATGTTATTCGACATAATTATAGGAAATTATCACTAAACACGACTATACCAATATATCAACATTATTTAACACTATTATAAAAACATGTTTTAACATTCTTATAACATTAAAAAAGCATAATTTAACAATATTTTAAAATTTTTACAAAATTATTTGATGTAATTATAGGAAATTATCACTAATCAAGGTTACAACATTATATCAACATGATTTAACACTATTATTAAAACATTTTTTAACATTGTTATCACAATAAAAGAATATTATTTAACAACATTAAAACATTTGTACAAAATTATTCAACATTATTATTAGAAATTATCACTAAACATTATTATGTCACTGAATCAACATGATTTAACACTATTATAAAAACAGGTTTTAACATTCTTATAACATTAAAGGAACATTATTTAACAGTATTATATCTTTTAACTAAACTATTTAACCTTTTAATAGGAAATTATCTTTAAACATGATTATACCATTATATCAACATGATTTAACACTCTTATAGAAACATATTTTCACATTCTTATAACATTAAAAAAACAATATTATATCATTTTAACAAAATTATTTAACATTATTATAGGAAATAATCACTAAACATTATTATACCATTATAGCAAAATGATTTAACACTATTGTAAAAACATGTTTTAACATTTTCATAACATTAAAAGAACATTGTTTAACAAAATTATATCATTTTAACAAAATTATTTAACATTATTATAGGAAGTTATCACTAAACATGGTTATGCCATTATATCAACATGATAATACACTATTATAAAAACATGTTTTAACATTCTTATAACATTAAAAGAACGTAATTTAATAATATTATCGCATATTTACAAAAATAATTTAAAATAATTATATGATATTATCACTAAACATGATCGTAGCAATATAACAACATAATTAAACACTCCTGTAAAAACATATTGAATATTTTCATAACATAAGCACAACACTATTTTACAAAATAATAACATTTTAACAAAAAAATTTGACATTTTTATTGGAAATTATTAGTTAACATGATTATAGCATTGCAAGAACATGATTTAACACTATTATAAAAACTTGTTTGATGANGTAAAAACATGTTTTAACATTCTTATAACATTAAAAGAACGTAATTTAATAATATTATCGCATATTTACAAAAATAATTTAAAATAAGTATATGATATTATCACTAAACATGATCGTAGCAATATAACAACATAATTAAACACTCCTGTAAAAACATATTTAATATTTTCATAACATAAGCACAACACTATTTTACAAAATAATAACATTTTAACAAAAATTTTTGACATTTTTAATGGAAATTATTAGTTAACATGATTATAGCATTGCAAGAACATGATTTAACACTATTATAAAAACTTGTTTGATGATATTATAACATTATAACAACATTATTTAACTATACTAATACATTTTAACAAAAATGTATCATTATTATAGGAAAGTATCACTTAACATGATTATAGCAATGTAACAAAACGATTTAAACTATTATAAAAACATGCTTTAACATTCGTATATTAGAAAAACATTTTTTAACAATTTTATAATATTTTAACAAAATGATTTAACGTTATTATCGGAAATAATCATTTTACACGATAATAGCATTAACAACATGATTTAACACTATTATAAAAAAAAGTTTTAACATTATTATAATTTTGAATCAACATTGTTTAACAATATTATAATATTTTAACATACTTATTTAACATTATTATAGGAAATTATTACTAAATAGATTTATATCATTATAACAACATGATTTAACACTATGTTAAAAACATGTTTCAACACTATTATAACATTATATTAACATTATTTAACACCATTTTAACAAAATGATTTAACATTATTATAGGGAATTACCACTTAACATGATTATAGCATTGTAATAACATGATTTAAAACTATTATAAAAACAAGTTTTTACACTATTATAATGTTAATTCAACATTATTTAACAATATTAGGATTCTGAAACAAAATTATTTAACATTTTATAGGAAATTATCACTTAACAGATTGATATAATTATAACACCAAATTTTACACTATTATAAAAACTTTTTTTATCATTTCTATAACATTAGAAAAACATTATTTAACAATATTATAACATTTTAACAAAATTATTTAACATTATTATAGGAAATTATCACTAAAAATTTTATAGCATTATAACAACAGGATTTTACACTATTACAAAAACATGTTTTAACATTCTTATGACATTTGAACAATATTATTTAACAATATTATAACAGTTTATCAAAATAATTTAACATTATTATAGGAAATTATCACATAACAAATTTATAGCATTATATCAACATGATTTAACAGTATTATAAAAACATGTTTTGACTTTATTATATCATTAAAACATAATTATTTATCAATATTATGACATTTAAAAAAACGATTTAACATTATTATAGATAGTTATCACTAAAGAGATTTATATCATTATAACAACTGCATTTAACACTACTAGAAAAACATGTTTTAAAATTATTATAACATTAGTACAACATTATTTAACTATATTATAACAGCAATGTAAATAAATTACAAAAATATCGAAATGGCAAGACGAACGTAGCTGAGAGAGAACGGTAGTTTCTCTGGCGGTGAAATCTATAATTAATACACTAGCATCACTAGTCGATAAAAAAGTAAGCATATAAAATTCAAAATGGTGTGTCGAGCGTAGGTGAGAGACATACTACAACAACGTAAACAAATGACAAACGAAAAAACGAATATGGTGGGTGGAGTGCAGACGACGGAATGAATGTTGAAGAGGGGATCGTGGGGAGGTGAATGTTAAGACAATTAGAAACATTGGTGGTGGGCCGTATGTGTATGAGTAATTAACTATAAGAAACATGGGTTGTGGGGAGTGAAGCGAACACAAGTAATCAACCAATGAGAAACACTGGTGGAGGGAGTGGATGGGTACTGACTAATTAACCAATGCGAAACATTGGTCAGTAGTCTGCTGGCATCGNGGTCAGTAGTCTGCAGGCATCGTGCCGGGGGGGGGGGCCTTCTGCAAATGTAAGTTATTAATTACATTTCAAATAATAATTTTAATAACTTTTTAATACATTTTTATTCATTTTTTATAAACTTTTATTCATTTAAAAAAAATTTATTTTTATATATTTTTGACCATTTTCGGGGTATTTTTATATTTTTTGACAATTTTTTGTTTCAAGGTCATGTATATGGGGGTCAAGTTCAAGGTCACTTGGATCCAATATGGTGGTCGGGCGACTTCATAACATGGTGACTGGTTGGCTCTGGTCCCCTGTCCCCCCTAAGCCCGAACATTTAGAATTTAATTTTTTTAATTTTTTAAAATAAATTTGTTTTAAATATTTGGAAATTTTTTTTAAGTTTTGGAATTTTTGGGGATTTTTGGTTTTAAGGTCAAAGGTTATTTATTGGTGTCAAGGGCAAATGTCAAGGTCACCGACATCCTACATGGCGGTTAAAATGGTTGACATAACCAAGATGTCTGATGGTTATGTCTGACTCCGAACCCTGGATCCTTATGCCTACAAAACCAATATGGCCGCCACTGCTCTGCCCTTGAGAAGCGAGCCTCCCAAATCTATCCGATGGATAGAAAAGTGCCTTTCTGCGGCTCGTTTTAGCAAGTCGAAGACTCGGTGCTTCTTTGAGGGAAAAACGGGAAATTTAAATGGAAAAAGGGAGATTTTAAGGGAAAAGGAACTTTTAAGGGATAAAGGGAAATTTTGAGGAAAAAAGTGAAAAAAGGGAAATTCAAGATGGTGGAGGCTGGTTTTGTCGCTCCAGTCCCCCTTCTCCTTGGTCCAAACTTCCCCAAATCCTACTACGCACATAAAAGGGCTTTTCTTTTGAAAATTGAGATAAAAACACGTTCATCACTGTTCAGCTTGTGACTCAGACAGATGTGTTGGTGTCGAGCAGGTAAATGTTGGGTACCTGCACATAAGACGGTAATCGGTCTACCTCATCTTTAGATATGCTCTTTACAGCCATCCGACGAATATTCAATGTTCTCTTTCACTTTGCGCTGATTTAATCAGTACGAATTACTTCGTAAAATAAAGTAATAATTACTTTATTAATGATGATTGAAAAAAAGAAAATACTTCAAATTTCTTTTGTTTGGCCAGTGAATACAGTACGTTTTAAAACTTTCCCTCTTTAGGTGCGTGCCTAACTGAAGCCACATTTTTTAAGGAGTGAAATCAGAGTGTACTTAAGGTAAGCATATCTAATAACCCATCTTTGTCCGTGAACAGTGTGTAGCCAATCGCCATGCAGCCACTTCTACCATTCTTAGCGTACTTCCCGGAGAAAATATAGGCTCATGAGATCACCTCCATGTCGATAAGCCTGTGTGTTTGTGCGTGTGTTTCTCCTTTACAAATTTTGAACCCGTGCACCAAATTTCGCCAAACTCCATACACATGTAAGGCCTAAAAATGACGCCCGAATTGTATATTTTTCGACCATGCTAGATACTGCTTTTCAAAATAGCGTAATTTAAAATTTTTCTTTGCTGTTATATTTCAAAAGTTATTCAACTGATTTGAACCAAAATTCGTATGCCGACAGTTTACAATGTTAGCAATGAATTCAGAAACATGCATAATTAGTTATCTAATTTTAAAGATAGCATAACCCTAAAAAAAAAAGTCTTACGCCTTTTCTCCAGAACCACAGACCAATTCCTGTTATATTTGGCATGCAAGTAGATCTGCTAGGGCAGATCATCCTAAGTGTATAATTCTTCTATATCAGGCAATTTTTTTTTAATGACAGCAGCATAAATATTTCAAGTATTAATACTGCATCCACAAAAACATTTTACTAATTTCAACCTCACTTGGTAAGCTGTCAATACCTACTACGAGTACTAAATACGCTAATTTGAACCCCTTTTGTTCAACATTTTGTAATATAGCACCGCCTGAATAAATTAAGCTCTTACATTATAACTCTTAAACTTCTAAATCTGTTACCGCTAAATCTGGCGAAAAAGTAGTGCTACGGTAGGTTAAACTGAACCTAAAAAAATTTAGTACACAGACACTTATTTTCAAAATGGTGGCCATGAACATGTTTAACGTTTATAATCCGTATATACTGAAAAATTATACTTCGCCCAACCTTTGTATGCTCTCAGTACCCAGGTGAGATTTAAATTTATTTAGTCGTAGATTTTAACACCATTTTGTAAGACAGCGCCACATGGAATACGGAAAATTTAAATGTGTTTCAGAGATTACCAAAAGGAATCTCATAAATTAATATATCAGTAGTGTTGTCAAAAACAGCATACATGCATATTTTTTAATTGATGAGTTAATTTTTTTTAAAATTAATTCCTTGTCATGCATTTTAAACATTATATTTCTGAAACAACTGAACTGGTTTGAACACGACATGGCGTGCTAGCAGTTCTTATTGTGGAAATGCGTTAATAAATTACATATTTAATGTGCCATGTTTAAGTATGTCCCGCCTCAGTACCTTCTCGACACATTCCCACCATATTTCGTACGCAAACAATAATACGGATGGCCCCCTGCACTTTTTATAAAGTAATCTTTCATTTTCAAAGTGGTGATGTTATTCCTATAGCATTAAGTGCTATATATCTGGAAGCATTAAATGGATATAACTCAAACTTGGTGTACTGAATTAATTGCTGTGTACACTAATCCACTATACGATAGCTGCAGTTGTCCTCAATGTCGGACGGTAATGTCATTGTCATTTATTATCATAATCTTCCATCATATCTTAGGAACTACAGTACACAACCGATTACCATAAAACCTGATGGCAAATTCTTTATAGTTACAGAATTTTTGAACACGCCTATTGCTACTATTTAAACATTTTATTACCTCGTAAAAATTACATTTATGTACATATATAAAGGAAATATGTGAATTTGTTAGATCAGTAACTTGTTGTTCGTAGCTGAAATTACTATTGTTTATATGAAACGTTTTTAGCTATGTTCAAAGCGTCCAAAATAACGTTTACAATACGAAATACAATTTCAGATGTGTACTTCTGAGTCAAGTAAAGTGATTAAGTATTTTTAATCGCATATTTAAGATAAGATAATACGCATTACACAGCCGAAATGCAGCAAAGTACCCCCTTAGTAATAGTTGAAGCAATCCAACAAATTTTATTAACTCTTTTATTTTTATTTTTGATAATGTTTACATTAAAAATTAATGCCTAATAAAGATGACGCAGGTCCCGCCACTGTCGAGGACATGGCAGCTTATCTGGTCAGAGTTAATGTCCCCCAGGCACCGACTATAAAGTGCGTGGAGGTTGTGGGTATTGTAAATGAGGTAGACTATGACTGTGGTATTTTGAAGTACGAATATATTGTCTCGTATATATTCACAAATACACAACATTAACACTTGAGAGGTGCGGTACTGTGCTAGTTCGGTTACTCGGATTTACTGGGCGAATTCTTGGTTGAGTGGGGCTTCTTTGGGCGACGAATTGTATACTTAACTCTCGGTGAGTGTGGGTAGGCTGTCATCTGGGAATGAGTTCCAGCGAAGTGGTAGGCCTTGGAAGCAGGCCCGCCGGTGCTGCGTCTCCCTGGACTGCTGTTCGGACTCGTACTCACGCAACTCTCCCCGTGGCCCGGTGATGATCAACTGTTTTTATATGACTGACCCCTTAATGATGCGGCTGACGGACGTGGCCGGGTTCCGATATCCCGGCCTTAGTAACTGTTGTACTGACTTACTCTCTGCTCGAACTGACGTCTCTCGGCGGTGAAGATGAACTAACAACTGCCCCGATATGACTG